>JBBPMZ010000678.1:0-11364 GCA_038090575.1 Tylopilus cf. pernanus | reverse complement strand
GTCATATACTGTTTCTTCCAGCTCCTGACTTACTCCGACATCTCCGCACAACTCCTAGATTCTCCACACAACTCCATTATCTCCGCCTACTCCGATGTTACTCCGATGTTTTCTCCTTTTGTACTAGTTCTGATTTGTAAGTACTCTAATACCTGTGTTCGCTTAGGAGCACAGCTCTGGCATTCATACATATCCGATTCCCTCCAGTTACTTGTTCTCTGTCTTACTCAGTCTTACTCAGCCCTACATAGCTTTAGTAATCTCTATCTTTCTCCAAGTATATAAATCATAGTTACTTCCCTGTAACTTTAGCTTGATTATCAACTTAGACGACTCTATGATTCCTTCCTAATCTTGTTGCTCTTTACTCCGAACTCCTCCGAACTCCATCTCCGAAATATTAGGACATGACACTAGCAAGGGGGCAGCACAGAAGCTGAACCCGATGTCCTTGTCCCGACCTCCAGAGCTCCGAAGCCCCTATTCATCAGAGTTCGCACTAGAGGTCAGCACAGTCTTAACAGTATAATCAAGCTATCACTTGCTAGATGTTACTTTATGACTAACTCTCATGCCCTTGGATCTCTGGACTCTCCCATACTCTGCTCTCCAACTCCAGTGCATCTGCACTACATCACTCTTTATCTCTGAACCTACTCCGAGACTCTGGAAGTCTATCTACTCCCATATCCTGAATCACCATTCAGTGAGGATGGTAAACCTCTTTCACCTCTGACTCTGGCTTTTCAAGCATGTGCTATGCAAGCAACTCCATCACTCGCAAACTCTTGTCCACATGGACAACTCCGACCCCTACTCCTTCACTCCAAGAGAGTTCGAAGACATGATTCTTCAAGTCCTATCATCTCCCTGTTACTCCGACCCCTATAGTCATGAAACTCCGATCTCTAACTCCGCTTTACTCCGATGATTTAACTCCAACTTCTATTCTGACCCCCTATTTCACACCCACAACTCCGGTTTCCTCTGATATTTCAACTCCATTTGCTCCAAGCTCTATCCCCATTTGCTCCGAGCTTTATATTCATTTACTCCGAACCTCTAGCTCCATCTTACTCCGATATTTCAACCCCTTTTCACTCCAACCCCATTTTGACTCTACCTACAACTCCGCATTACTCCAATATTTCAACTCCATTTACTCCGAAGCTTTATCTGCATTTACTCTGAAGCTTTATCTGCATTTACTCCGAAGCTTCATCTGCATTTACTCCAAACCTTTGACTCCATCTTCCTTTGATATTTCAAACCCACTTCACTCCGACATCCTATTTTTCATTATTTCTGACCCCTGTCATATCCCAGACTTCCATCTCCGATCATCTCCGCACATCTTCATCTCGTTCCTCTTAGATTCTACTCCGCACCATCTCGGACTTACAACTCCGGTTACTCCGGCGTTATCTCCTTTAGTATTAGTCTTCATTCTGTACTATACCTGTGTCTTGCTTACGAGCACAGCTCCGGCTATGTTCCTGTCCCGTTTTCACTCCGGTTATCTCTCTCCCGATTTCCCGTCTTACTCATATTTACAAATCCGCACTGCTCTGTTTACTAATCCGCACTCGACTCCCGTATATAAACTCCCGTACTCCGCCTCTGTATTCTTTAGTCTGAATATTAGTTTTATCCTCTCGATCACTCCCGATCACCTCCGACCTCCGACCTCCGAGACCTCGACGGTCTATCTTTACTCTTTACTCTTACTCGACTTCACTACTAAGTGTTAAGTCTAACTCCGATCCCCGATCCTCGCAAATACTAAGGCAAGACTTACAGCAAGGGCGCAACACATACGTTGAAGCCAACGCCTGTCCGACCCCGAGTAACTCCGAGTCTCGGAGTTACTACCCCTCGAGTAACACCCCTAACAACCCCTACCTTCATATTACTCCAATCTAGAACTCCGGTTTACTCCGATGCTTCAACTCCATTTACTCCGACCCCCTATTCCTATTTACTCCGAACCTACACCTCCATTTCACTCTGATCTTCTTGGTTCTGCGAAGCATGAACTCTCCTCAACTCATAGACTTCAGTTTGAAGTCATCTCTTTTTTCTCTTCTTCCAGAGAGTTTGAGGACATGATTCTCTGCTTCAATAACCTACCAGAACTCCCCTTCCATCTCCTAATACTCAACTCCATTACTCTGACCACTGGCACCCATCCGCTTTATTCTGTTTTCCGACTCAGACTTCAAGTTGAACCCCTCTTCGAGTTCTCCGACCCGGAACTCCATTTTACTCTGCTTTGTCCTCCATTTACTCCAACCCAGAACCCCATCCTATTCCAGTGTTCCATCTCCAGTTTACTCCGACCCATCTCCATGTTATTCCAACTCAACTCCGAGTCCAACCCTATCCTTGCTTCTTGATGAAGTATCTCTGGCCGACAACCTATGATCACTCTGATTGCACAACTCCGTGCACTAGGCTCAGAGTTGACCATATGATCTGGACTTGATTGGTTTCCAAAAACCATCAACTCTGATCACCTCCAGCACCTTGATCCTCATTGCTCATCTTGAAATCTGCACTCCTATAACTCCGAGCTAACTTCTTGGCCAACTCCAAGTTCTGACTCCTGGTCAACTCCCAACTCCTTGGCCAACTCCGAGTTCTAATCCCTAACTCCTGGCTGCATCTCCAGGCCAACTCCTAAGTTACTCCATGACCAACTCCACATCTCCTAGCCAACTCCGCATCTCCAAGTATCCATGACCCCTATCCCCTGGACAACTCTGTATCTCCAAGTATCCATGACCCCTATCCCCTGGACAACTCCGCATCTCTGAGTATCTCCATGACCCCTATCTCCTGGTCAACTCCGCATCTCCGAGTATCTCCACAACTCCTATCTCCATGGCCAACTCCACATCTCCGAGTAACTCCTAACTCCTAAACCCCAGACCAATCCCTAACCTCCACTCTGAGTCCCACTAACTCACTCTGACAACTTCTGATCCTAGTGGCTCTGACTCCAGTGACTTATTCTATCTTAAGGCCTTCAAGGGTTCAGGCCTAAGAGGGGGATACTGTCATATACCATTTCTTCCAGCTCCTGACTTACTCCGACATCTCCGCACAACTCCTAGATTCTCCGCACAACTCCATTATCTCTGCCTACTTTGATGTTACTCCAATGTTTTCTCCTTTTGTACTAGTTCTGATTTGTAAGTACTCTAATACCTGTGTTCGCTTAGGAGCACAGCTCTGGCATTCGTACATATCCGATTCCCTCCAGTTACTTGTTCTCCGTCTTACTCAGTCTTACTCAGCCCTACATAGCTTTAGTAATCTCTATCTTTCTCCAAGTATATAAATCATAGTTACTTCCCTGTAACTTTAGCTTGATTATCAACTTAGACAACTTTATAATTCCTTCCTAATCTTGTTGCTCTTTACTCCGAACTCCTCTGAACTCCATCTCCGAAATATTAGGACACGACACTGTCATATCCCGGACTTCCATCTCCGATCATCTCCGCACATCTTCACTTCATTCCTCTTAGATTCTACTCCGCACCATCTCGGACTTACAACTCCGGTTACTCCAGCGTTATCCCTTTTTAGTATTAGTCTTCATTCTTGTACAATACCTGTGTCTTGCTTACGAGCACAGCTCCGGCTATGTTCCTGTCCCATTTTCACTCCGGTTATCTCTCTCCTGATTTCCCGTCTTACTCATACTTACAAATCCGCACTGCTCCATTTACTAATCCGCCCTCGACTCCAGTATATAAACTCCCGTACTCTGCCTCTGTATTCTTTAGTCTGAATATTAGTTTTATCCTCTCGATCACTCCCAATCAACTCCGACCTCCGAGACCTCGACGGTCTATCTTTACTCTCTACTCTTACTCGACTTCACTATTAAGTGTTAGTCTAACTCCATACTCCGATCCCCGCAAATACTAAGGCAAGACTTACGACAAGGGCGCAACACATACGTTGAAGCCAATGCCTGTCCGACCCCGAGTAACTCCGAGTCTCGGAGTTACTGCCCCTCAAGTAACACCCCTAACAGTATATTCAGACTTCTTGTTGTTGTAAAGTCGCTGAACTATGGCTACTCAAACTACTAGAGTTCAAACTCGTGCCCAAAGCACACAACCCATCCCTCCACCTCCCCAGTTCAATCCCCTTTCCCATTTTTCCAGTAATCGTCGAGGACCAGAAGTCGTCAAACAATTCCGAGGTTTTTCCGCACGTCGAACCTCATCAGCCTCCACCGCAATTCCGTTTCCCCGCAACACTCCAACTCCAACTCCGGGACCTAGCATCTCCCAACACCTCCGCAATAGATGCGAGTCTACTCCGTCTACCGTTGAACCCATTACAGCACCTCAGGACACTTGGGGTTTTGACGATGATGATGATGCAGGCGAACCGGATCACCCCGGAGATGATGACCCGGGAAACAACGACGATCCTTTTGGCAATGACAATGAACCTGAGGATAACGACCCGCACGATGACAGGCCTAATGCCGAGGACCCAGACAGACTCCTCTTCCACCTAGCTACCGCCATCCACGACCTCGCTCGTGCTTCTCGTCGCCCCTCCAACTCCGACTCTTCCCCGCGCACTAAAGTCCGAGAACCGGACCAGTTTGACGGGACTGATCCCCGAAAGCTCCGAGTTTTCCTAGTGCAATGTGAATTGAACTTCCAGGATCGCCCTAAGGCTTTCCGCATGGATCGCGCTAAAGTCACCTTCGCACAATCATTCTTGAAAGGAATGGCTCTCGAATGGTTCGAGCCAGACCTTTTACAACTCAACGATCCTGATGATCGTCCGAACTGGATGGACGATTACTCCGCCTTCGTTCTCGAACTCCAGACTAACTTTGGTCCGCACGACCCCGTCGGAGATGCTGAGCACCAGCTCGACAATCTCACAATGAAGGACAGACAACGGATCAACAAATATGTTGTCGAATTTAACAGGCTAGCTACGCAAGTCCGTGGCTATGGAGAAGGCGCACTCCGCCACCATTTCTACAATGGGTTACCCAACCGAATCAAAGACGAAATCACTTGTATCAGTAAACCCACAACCCTCGCCGAACTCCATAGAATCACCCAAGCTATTGACGCGCGTTACTGGGAACGCAAGTCAGAAATAAGTTGTCAGTTGAAGCAGCCGACCAACTCTGGTCACAAGTCCGCAGATAAGTCCTCCGCGTCGACCTCCGCATCCAACTCCAGCAACAACTCCGGGCACTCGAAGTCTAAGGACTCGTCTGAGTCTAAAGGCAAAAGTGTCACGACCTCCGCAGTTCCAAAGCCTGATCTCTCATCAAAATTAGGCAAGGACAGCAAACTTACTGCCGAAGAACGCAACTTGAAGCGCCAATTTGACAATAACCTCTGCATGTTTTGTGGTAAATTCGGGCATGTAGCTAAAGACTGCTCCAAGTCTACGTCTAGAGCAGCCAAAGCTCATGCTACCAAGACCGCAACTCCAGATGCTAAATCCGAGCCCTCCAGCACAGAGGCGAAAAAATAGTCCGCGACCTCCATTGCTCTGCACGGGCGGAAGGTTGCGTTGACACCTGCCGTGCAAAGGAGCTACGCCTCAACACATCCGCTCTTTCAGACCCTCGTTCACTCATGCCCTCCGTCTCTCTTGTTTCATATGACATTCCTTCTTTCTCCGCGCTTGTAGACTCCGGCTCTTCTGATTGTTTTATTGATACTACATTCGTTAATGAACATAACCTTCAAACCTACTCCGTACCCCCGCTTCAACTCTGCCTCTTCGATGGAACAACCAACTCCATGATTACTCAAGCGATCGACCTCTCCATACGTTTCGAAACCGGTGATATCACTCTGACGACACTCCACGTCACATCGTTAGATGGATCATGTTCTCTTGTTCTAGGACACAACTGGCTGACCCACCACAATCCGTTGATTGATTGGGTTTCTAGCAGTATCTCGTTCCGTGCACCTGAGCAGTCCAGTCCGACACCCCCGAGCTCTCCTCCGCAGCCTCCGGTATTACCTCCGGCTGATCCTCCCAAATCCGATCCACCGCGTTTCTCCGAGCAGAAGGCCCCTCACATATTGTTTGTTAATGCAGCAGCATTCGCGTTAGCATGCCGATTAGAAGGATCTACTCAATTCAGTCTGCAACTCCGTCTGCAGGAGACCGAGCTCTGCTCAGCCTCTACGTCCTCCGATTCCTCCGCTCCCCCCGTTGATCTCTCTACCGTTCCTCCCGAGTATCACGATTTTCCAGATGTGTTTAGCAAGAGCAAAGCATCTACGCTTGCTCCGCATCGGGAACACGACCTTAAGATCGAGTTAGAGGAAGGTGCGTCTCCCCCGCTAGGAACCACCTACTCCCTTTCTCCCTCCGAGCTCGTTTCTCTCCAGGAGTTCCTCGATGAACATCTTTCCATGGGCTTTATCCACCCTTCCTCCTCCGCTCACGCTGCTCTGGTTCTCTTCGTCCGCAAGAAGGACGGTTCACTCCGCCTTTGCGTCGACTTTAGAGGACTCAACAAAATCACGAAGAAAGCCCGCTACCCACTTCCCCGCATCTCCGATCTCCTCGATGCTCCGAGTCGTGCGAAAATCTATACCAAAATCGACCTCCGGCATGCTTACCACTTAGTCCGCATCGCTGAGGGAGATGAATGGAAGACTTCCTTCCGCACGTGTTACGGATCATATGAGTGGCTTGTCATGCCTTTCGGCTTGACTAATGCCCCTCAGGCTGCAGCCTTCCAGCATTTTGTTAACACCATCTTCGCTGATTTGTTAGATGTTTGCGTCGTCGTCTACTTAGACGATATTCTCATTTACTCCTCCAACAAGGCTTCGCACACCGAGCATGTCCGAGAAGTACTCCGACGACTCTGCAAGCACGGACTTTACGCCAAACCTGAAAAATGCGAATGGTCTACGACCTCTACCGAGTATCTCGGCTACCAGCTCTCTTCCTCCGGCCTCTCTATGTCCCCCAACAAGATCAAGGCTATTCAGGACTGGCCCGAACCCCGCAAAGTGAAAGATATTCAATCTTTCCTTGGTTTCGCAAATTTCTATCGTCGTTTCATCTCTGCTTACTCCGATATTGTCATTCCTTTGACTCGTCTCACTCACAAAGGCACTCCGTGGAAATTTGATGACGACTGCCGTGCAGCCTTCCAGAAGCTCAAGGATGCATTCATTTCTGCTCCTATTCTTACTCATTGGCTCCCTGATGCTCCCCTAATCATAGAGACAGATGCCTCTGACTACGCCATTGCCGGGATACTTTCGCTCCGCTGCCCCGACGATGAAATCCGGCTGGTCGCATACTACTCTCGGACTTTGATGTCCTCCGAGCTCAACTACGACACCCATGATAAGAAATTGTTAGCCATCCATGAAGCTTTTCAGTCTTGGAGACATTACCTTGAAGGCTCCAGTACTCCGATCGACGTTGTCACTGACCACAAGAACCTCGAATATTTCTCTACCACTAAACTCTTGACTCGGCAGCAAGCCCGCTGGTCGGAGTTCCTTAGTCAGTTCAACATGATTGTTCGTTTCCGCCCCGGACACCTTGGAGCTAAACCTGATGCCCTCACTCGCCGTTGGGACGTCTATCCCAAAGAGGGGGATAGGGACTATGCTCGCTTCAATCTGCATAACTTTAGACCCGTTTTTACCCAAGAACAGCTCGCATCCTCCCTCAGAGCGACCTATCTCGCAACTCTGGTACTCCGAGCTAGTACACTATTCGACCTCGAATCCCTCCACAATGATATTCGCTCCACACTCTCCTCCGATCCCATCGCAATCAGACACATGTCTTCCTCCACCTCCGAAGATCATCGTTGGAAAGTCGACGAAGATGGTTTCTTAAGATTAGACGACCACATCTATGTCCCCGACTCCAATGATCTCCGCCTCCGCGTCCTCCGTTATAAACATGATCACCTGCTCTCCAGACACTTCGGACAAAACCGGACTTTGGAACTTATTCGCCGCAAATACACTTGGCCTGGTATTAGGACCTTCGTCAAAGACTACGTCTCCTCCTGTACCACCTGTGCTCGTGCGAAAGTCCCAAGACATAAGCCCTATGGTTTACTGAAGCAACTCCCCATCCCCGAACGCCCCTGGAACTCCATCTCCATGGATTTCATTGAACAGCTTCCTCCGTCCTCCAGATTCACTTCTATTTTGGTTGTCGTAGATCGACTATCTAAACAGTGCATATTCGTTCCGACTCACAACACCATTACATCCCTGGACTTAGCTAAGTTGTTCCTACTCCACGTGTTTTCCAAGCACGGAGTTCCCTCTCACGTCACCTCCGATCGCGGATCAGAATTCGTGTTGCATTTCTTTAGATCTTTAGGCAAAGCCCTCGACATCCGGTTGCACTTTACCTCCAGTTATCACCCCAAGGGAGATGGCCAGACAGAGCGTATGAACCAGACCTTAGAACAGTATCTTCGCATTTATTGCAACTATCAGCAAGATAACTGGTCCGAACTCCTGCCCCTCGCGGAGTTCGCATACAACAACGCTCCGAACGCTACTACTGGCGTCTCACCCTTCTTTGCTAATAAAGGTTACCATCCTAACATCTCTGTATTCCCCAAAAGGGATCTCACCTCCGCACGTGCACGAGAATACTCCGTAGATCTCGAATCATTACACCAATTCCTCCGAGAGGAAATGGCCCACGCTCAAGAACGATACCAAGGACCCGCTGATGCTAAGTGAACTCCGGCTCCGGACTTCTTAGTCGGAGATCAGGTTTTCGTTAAAGCTAAGTACTTCAGAACTACAAGGCCCTCTAAGAAACTTTCGGACAAGAACCTAGGGCCTTTCGACATCATCGCCAAAGCTGGAACCCATTCCTTTACACTCCGCCTCCCCGACTCTATGAAGTCCGTACACCCCGTGTTCCACGTCTCTCAATTGGAACCTTGTGTTCCCAACACTATACCTAATCGCGTTTTAACTCCGCCTCCTCCGATTGAAGTAGACGGCGAACCGGAGTACGAGATCTCCAAAATCCTAGCTACCAAGATCGATCGACGAAGGAAGAATTGCAAACTATTGTACCTGGTACGATGGGCTGGTTACGAAGGAACTGATGAAGAAACCTCTTGGCTGTTGGCTACCGAACTCGGACACGCATCAGAAATCGTTGCGGACTTCCATCTCCGATACCTGGAGAAACCCGGACCTCACTCCACTTAACAATCAAAACAACAATTATGATTCAAGTTTCTATCTACTACTGTCCCTGTTCCTTAGCTACCTCCTGTTTCTCCACTTCCTCCCTCAGCTTCTCCACTCCCTCATCTTCCACGCCAGCTCTGCATACTCCACCGCCAACTCCGCCACTTCCTCCTCGACCCCGCTCATCGCTTCCCCCTCGTCATCCGACTCCTCTTCCTCCTCCGACTCCGGACCCCACCCTGATCCCTTCAGGAACACGAGTTCCTTGAACCCGTCCGCGACCCTCTTCATCTGGTGGGTGAGCTGTCCCAACTTCTGGGACTAGGACTCGAAGATTTTGGCAATCTGCCTTAAAGCAGCCGCCACCTCTGAGTCCCCGGCTCCGCTCTACCCCACGCTGCTCCGGTCCCCACTCGTCCGCACCTCGATTATTTCTACCGACTCGGACCTCGCCTTCTTGCTCTTTGGCCCCGCGTGGTCCTCCGTCCTTTTCCTCCGCTTCTTCTCCGTCTCCTCCCCGGGCTGCTCGCACTTGTGCTTGCCCTGTTGGCAAGCCGTGCACGCCCTTCCCTTCTTCCCTTCTCCGGGCTCACACTCCGTCCCCGTCGCGATGCACCGCGTGCATGGTTCTCGTGCCTTGGCCTTGGCCTTGACCTTGGGCCTTGGCTTGGGCCTTGGAGTGCTTTGCTCCGCTCGGACCTCCTTGGCCTAGCACCTCTGTCAGCTCTGCAGTGAGTGATCGTACTTGTTACTCACCCATTTCTTGGCCGCCTCCTCAGCCTCCTTCAACCGCCTCTCCTCCGCGGCCTTCCTCACTTCCTCCACCCTTCGAACTCTCTCCTCCTCCTCTGCCTTCCTCTTGGCTTCCTCCTCCGCCTTCCTCCGCTCCTCCGCTTCCCTCCGCGCCTTCACCCGACGCCGCCTCTCCGCCGCCTTCGCTGCGAACAGCTCGTCGCTGTCGTCGTTGCCCTCCTTGAGGCGTTCGTCGGACCAATTTTTGATGTCGTCGATATTAGACATTTTTTTAGAAAGAGAGAAGTTAACGGGCTTGAGGAGCGCCCACCCGGACTTATATATGGTTCCACATCGGAGTCCCAAACTAACTCCGCGCAACCACACTATTGTTCGCTGATCCCCGCTTTGATAAGTATTGTTTCCTTTTGTGGCCTTCATGGGTTCAGGCCTAAGAGGGGGATACTGTCATATCCCGGACTTCCATCTCCGATCATCTCCGCACATCTTCACTTCGTTTCTCTTAGATTCTACTCCGCACCATCTCGGACTTACAACTCCGGTTACTCCGGCGTTATCCCTTTTTAGTATTAGTCTTCATTCTTGTACAATACCTGTGTCTCACTTACGAGCACAGCTCCGGCTATGTTCCTGTCCCGTTTTCACTCCAGTTATCTCTCTCCCGATTTCCCGTCGTACTCATACTTACAAATCCACACTGCTCCGTTTACTAATCCGCCCTCGACTCCAGTATATAAACTCCCATACTCCGTCTCTGTATTCTTTAGTCTGAATATTAGTTTTATCCTCTCGATCACTCCCAATCAACTCCGACCTCCGAGACCTCAACGGTCTATCTTTACTCTCTACTCTTACTCGACTTTACTATTAAGTGTTAGTCTAACTCCGTACTCCGATCCCCGCAAATACTAAGGCAAGACTTACGACAAGGGCGCAACACATACGTTGAAGCCAACGCCTGTCTGACCCTGAGTAACTCCAAGTCTCGGAGTTACTACCCCTCGAGTAACACCCCTAACAGACACTAGCAAGGGGGCAGCACATAAGCTGAACCCAATGTCCTTGTCCCGACCTCCAGAGCTCCGAAGCCCCTATTCATCAGAGTTCGCACTGGAGGTCAGCACGGTCTTAACAGAATCAGTATTATATTATAAAAATCAAATTATTAATTTTCATATTTTATATTCCCTCATATATACTATAGTACTCTCAATCTTCAATAATATCTAAGAATATTCAAAAAAGAAAGCCACTAATAAATAAAAATTTTAATCAAGCACAATTATATATTTCTATAATTATATATATAACTATATGTATACTATGTTTCTTCATTCAAATATAATATATAAAATATAATATAGAATCTATTATTTATTTGTCTAATAGC
>JBBPMZ010000677.1:0-11372 GCA_038090575.1 Tylopilus cf. pernanus | reverse complement strand
AATACATTCTATAGCTATGCATTCTAGACCTACACACCCTATACACATGTAAACCCTTGTACTGTAGCATAGCATATCTTTAGATTTACCATATACCTGTACAAACAGTAGAATAGTATATAAGGGATCCTTCCAGCTCCCAGAAGGACTCAGTCTTGTCCTCTCTGGAGTTTTCCCAAACCTCTAGACCCTGAGCACAGGAACAGATGTTATAGCCAAGGTCAGGTGTTGGGTCAGAAGGGTATATGACTACATGCTGACTCAAATCTGGCTATAACAATTCACACAGTGGGATTCATGATTTCTACTAGTGAGAGACATTATTCTACATACTCTTAGCTACACTTAATTCCTATGATGTGTGGAGATCGGACCACAGGATCGGAAGGTATGATCGAAACCAGGTCATATGTTGGATCAGGGGGGTACCAAAATGGATTGATCTGTATAAATTCAAATAAAGTATATAAAATTCTGGAAAAATTATGGGAAGTGTACATGGATAGGGGGAACATATGGGCTACATAGGGGCTACCAAAAAGACCAGTTGCGACTGGTTGTGACCAGTCTTTTGAATTTTCAGAAATTTGGGCCCAACTGCAACTGGTCAGATAAATAACTCCAGGCAACTGCAACTGCAGTCCAGTTGCAACCAATCACCAGTCTGGTCCGGTTGCCAGTTGCCTGACCAGTTGCCAACTGGACTTTAAAACACTAAGGCCAAAGTGGTCCACAGTGTTCAGGAATCAGTCAAGTTCCCCCAGAACTTTGAAGAACCCATAGGGCAGTGCAAGTGGGGAAAGGTCCCTCACAGGCATGCCCCTCCTTTGGGCATCTCCTTCATAACCTTCCAGGGTATGATTGAGGGCATTGTTTGTGATGTCATGCCTCAGCTTGTTCTGCATTGGTCCATATACAGCAGTGATCTGAGGATTGTCCTCAATCTCCATTGAGGGAGAAGCTTGGGTGATCATTTCCCTCACAACTTGACATGCCCAGTGGATGGTGTCATTGGCATTGTGAGGAGTGACGCCATTGGCAGCAAGGTAGGCTGCAATGTCACTGGCAGCCAGGGTGATGTCCTTTTTGAACTCACCCACCCAGTCCCTTCAATTCAAGTTCAGGGACAGTTTGACTTCTCCCTATTGGAGGAGATTGTTGTACTGTCCTGGTACGAGGAGGAGGTGGACAAGTTCTTGTACCCAGAGCATATGGTTGTAGTCCCTATGGGGGATTGGAGCCAGATGTTCCATGAGAAGGAACCCACACACCTGCCTGCACATTAGTGGGTTCAACTCAGACTCAGTGTTGTCCGGACGTGTACAGCACCCCACTGCTCCTGGGAATACCTTTTGGAGACTGTTTCACTCCCCCTCAGTTGGGCAAATGAGCTGGCATTGCTTGATGAATTTTACCCATCAGTTAATGGGTGCATCAAGGGATGGAGCTCTTTGGGGGATGTTCAGGTGCTTGCCCAAGAACTTGAGCTGTATGATCCTCTGAGGGTGTGTGGATGTACTCACAGGGGGAGCAGGAGTGGGGTCCTCCATATTGACATTGTCAGCTGAGGTTGCAGTATGCGCTTCCCCATGTCTGGATGTTAGTAAGGGAGGTCCATCCTCCATCATCCCAAGGGAGATGGGGTCCTTGGGCTCCATTGTTGAGCTGGAGCTGCTGGGAACCACCTGGTTTGGTTCTGATGTGATGCATTCCTGTAGTGCAGGCAGTTGCAGCAAAGGGGGAGCTTCCTGGGGAGGAATCCCTCTCTCAGCATTAACACCCTCCCAGTATGCTCAGGACTTGGCCTCCCACTTGGTCTGAGTCTTTTTGGTGGACCAGGTTGGTGGCTTCCAGCTTTTTAGTGCCACTTTCATCAATTCATTGGAAGGGAGTTTGTTTCTATACCAGAGATTGATGAGTGAGATCAGGTCCTGGGCCTGATGCATGCATGGCGCATTGCCATCTTGTTCGTGTTGTGCCTTCTCAAAGAGTAGGTGCAATCCATCATGGTTGTTGATAAGACGGACTAGGCCCATGATATCTAGGTTCATGCAGGCATCAGGGTTTTTCCTGAGAGGACGAGTGGGAACTCGCATCCCTTGGATGCTTTTAATTGCATGGTCAGCCATACTATCTTGGTATGCATAGATAACATCTTTAATGTGCACAAAAATGGTTCATTTTTCATCTGCAATGCTGTCTCCGAGGGTGAGGACTCCTTGGGGTTGTTTGTTGCCCTGAAGGTCAGGGAATAATTTTGCTTCTTGGGCAACAGACTCGAGAGTGAGTGGGGGGCAAGTTGCAATGTCTACTGGTGTGACATCAGTATATGGTGAGGGGTCCACACATTCCTACCCTTGACCGAGGGCTCAGAACATGTTTTCTCATGGTGGGACAATGAAGAATCAGGTACAAGTCCTGAATGATCTGGTATGCCCTGTACCTCCCTCCCCCTGGTGGAAGAAGGGCCAGCTTGAGGCTGGTCCACTTCCATTGACATGTTGAGGGAGTTGTTTCGAGCCTACTCAAATTAATACACCTCATTGTATATGGACATAGGTGCAGGTATGGGAGCATCATCTAAGGTGCGTTGGAGTCGTGCAATCTCGTCATGGGCCTTGTTCAGGTCACATCATAGATTGTATCAGTCTTCCTCATACCGTCTGGCATGGGTCACGATGGGTGAGGACGAGTTTGTAGAGTTCATGCGTACAGAGGTTGGCAGAGTGATCTGCCAGATCGTTCAGGGTGTCCATGAACGTTTTGGACGGCTTGACCATCACAAGGGCAAGGTGCATGGCGTACTTTGTACACTCCCTGCAATCTTGCTCATGATGGATGAGTGGAAGGGTAGGGCACCGTGGACCTGTCACCGTTCGACGGACAAAGGATGATGATGTTTACCGTCACGTTGGGGGGAGGAAGATTTACAACACCTTTTGTGGCGATCATGATGTTTGGACAACAAATTGTTAGATTTTCTGTCTTGCAATCGATAACAACCGTGAGATGGGGACTTGGAGTGTGAGGATGTGCAGGAAGAGGGTGAGTGCGAAGGGGGTGAGGACATGATGGTTGTGGTAGTCAATAGTAATCATGTATGGGGAAGAGGAGGAAGAACAGGATGCATTGAAGTTAAGTATGAAAATAAGTGAAATCAAAGCACAATTGGAAATAGTGTTTAAAAGTCCTGTCCTGTCCGGTTTTTTGGCCTTCTGACCAGGCAACTGGACCAGGACCGGTCCTAAGAGTCTCCTGAAGGCCTGGGACCGCAACTGGACCAATTAGGACTGGTCCTAAATGGTCTTTTTAGTGGTTGCAACCAGTTGTGACCAGTTGCCACATGGACCAGTCCATAGCCCCTGAACACATGGGAACCATGATTCGCACGAATACTAAGCATTATTCTACATATCCTTAGCTACAAATTACTCCCCTAGAGTATCAAAATCCAATCACAGGATCAATAATTATAACCATTTCCGGGTCAGATGTCATTTTAGGGGGTATGTGACTACATACCTACCCAGATTCACTTATATAAAATCACACAGTGAGTATCATGCTTTCTAGTAGTGAGATGAAATATTCTATACAGTGGTAGCTACATATTATCTCTATAGTATGAGGGGGGGTAAACCCAAATTAACTGAGATAGAAATATTTTTTGTATGACATATGAATTTTTGACATAGAAAAGTGGATTTTAAGTGATATATGGCTCAAATAATGTCATAAAAATCAGGACAATTCACCAAATATTATCCCAGATGGTACTATAAATAGGGGGTGGCTGTGCACTGGTTGCAACCAGTTGCAACCAGTTGTGGTCCAGTTCAGTTGCCAGTCTTTTGAATGGTCCTAGACTGGACACTAAAACACTAATTGGAAATGTGGTCAATGTCAAATTAAATTTGACATGTGGCCCCAGCGGAAATCAAAAAAGGAAAATGTGATCAGTGAAAGGTAATCTAGAGTACTCGTGGCTGTGTTTTTTGTGGGCTTTTGTGTTTTCTCTTTTTTCTTTTGTTTTACTTTTTTAGTAATTAAATACATTGTTCATGTCAACAAAATTAGATAAAGTTGTAGTACTTTGTTATTGGACTTCACCTCAAGGGCATGTGGTCACGTGCCTTTGCCTTTCTTGGGCAATTGACGGGTGTCTGTTACTCCTTGCAAGTCAAGGTATTGATCCAGAGCTTTGAGCTTTTTGCAATGGAAGCTAGGCTCCCAAGTAGAATCTCCCAGATTCCATTGAACAAGGAATTCAACCTTGTTCCCTGTCCACTTGTGGGCAAGTATCTCGTCCACAAGCCATTCCTCCTTGTTGGTCAATCCAACGTCATAGAATGCCTGGGCTTCCCTGCAAGGGAATAGTTCATCATCATTTGGTTTGTGTTGTCATAAAAGTGCGATGTGGAATGTTGGATGGATCCGGCATTTTGTCATTTCCTCTGGAAGATCCAGAGTATATGTATCGGTAGATCAGTTGACCTGCAGAATTTTCATCGGTCCAATGAATCGGGGAACTAGTTTCCTAGCCCTCCCCTTGGGCATCATAAGGTTCTGTGTGGACAGATACACCAGATCTCCTACCTGTAGGCTCTGGCCTTCTGTGCGTCTTTTGTTGGCTTGGTGAGCCTGCACCACTCTACTCTCAATGATGGCGTCATGCGCTATCTCGAGATTTTCTTTTGCTCGTTGTATGAACATCCACATGCCAGGACTGGATGAGGGGGTGCCCTTGGCCATTCCTTGCATCAAGATGGGCATGTACCTGTAGTTTAGCTCGAATGGAGTGAACCCTGTTGAGCTACTGATGCTCGAGTTTATGGCAAATTCAGTCATGGGCACTTTGTCCACCCAGTCCGTTTGGTCTGGTTGGATGGTCATATGTAGTATCTGTACCATATTCCTTATCACTCGCTCTGACGAGCCATCTGTCTGCAGATGGAATGCCATAGACATTAGCAGTTTGGTTCCTAACTGCCTACTATGTAATTTGTACCAGAATGCAGACGTGAACTTCATGTCTCAATCTGAGATGATCATCTTGGGGATTCCATGGAGGCAGACCACTTCCTGTATGAATGTGGAGGCAAGTTCCAACGCCCTCACCATCATGGTCACTGGCACCAGGTGAATCATTGAGGTCAGACAACACAGTATGATCCAGAAGTAGTTGCGTCCTCTGCTTGGTGGGAAGGGTCCCACAAAGTCCATTGCAATGGAACCCCAAGGGTGCTTTGGCATGGGTAAACTGTGCAGGAGTCCCTTGGGTGATTGGTTCTTTCCTTTTTCAGTTTGGCAAGTGGGACATAATTGACAGTATTTGTTGATCTCTTGGCCCATTCTGGGCCACCAGAACCACCTGCGGATGTAATCCACTGTTCATTGGGTCCCAAAGTGACCCAAGGTCCTGTGGGCATCATCAATGACCCTGGCAGTCAAATTAGTATCTCTCTTGAATTTTGTTCGAGAGAGGCAGAGTACTTGCTCTCCACCATGATTGATCATGTAGATCATTATGATTTCTTTCTCTTCCTTGAAAAGGGGGTGATGCCCAGGGTTTCCCTGGATTCTTGTGAGGATCGGGTTGCTTCAAGTTGCATACTCATTGTGCACAGCACTCATGAATTTAGGTGAGTCCCCATAGGTTATCAGTGAGGTCTTGGCAACCTCAGCAGATTCAATGACAGTGGGGTCTTCCTCTATTGTTATGGATGGATGTTCCTCCGTCTTTCCTTCTGCTGCAGCAGCCATTTTTTTAGCTTCTGACTCATGAGTCTCTCGCTTTTCAGCTAGTTGCCAACTTTTTTGAGTGTTGGCTCCATCCTCTACTCTGAATGTTTTGAGCTCCAACCACCAATCTTGTGGGAGATTGTCCCTTCAAGTTTCTGGATCTAGTCAGGCATCAGCATTTGACCATTCAATGTCCTTCGGGGGAGTTCCTCTCCCCCTTCTTGCTCATAATAACAGGAAAGGCAGTCAGCCACTTGGTTCTCCAAGCCTTTTGCATAGACAATGTCTGCATCAAATCTCGACATATAGTTGAGCCAGCAGACTTATCTGGCAGACAGCTTTCACTGTGTTTTCAGATATCCAAGTGCTTTGTGATCAGTCACAGTTGTGAACTTGAATCCAAGGAGTTTGTCCTCCCATTTCATCAGTGCCTCAATGATTGCAAGTGTTTCACGCTCAAACGTGCGATAGTTCTGCTGAGCATCACTCAGCTTCTTTGACATGAAGCCTGTGGAGTGGCATGCCTTCCATTCAGACCCTTGTCTGTACAATGCTCCAATTAAAGAAGTATATACAGTACTTCTTTTGTACACGACTGAGGTATCGTGGACAGAGGAAAAGGTTAAGCCTGGTGAGAAGACTTACGAAGGCTATTATGGAATAGGTTCAGAGTAAAGAGGGTAGTGTTGAGCTAGTGTAGGCTCAATAGAAGACAGGTGTATAGGGCTGTATTCAAGACACTGAAGAGACTAGAGAGAGTACACGAAGTGGGCTCTCTCTTATACATGTGTGGAGACTTTAGGGTAGGCTTGTGTACTACCTAAAAGGAAACACTATATAAGATAAATAGAAAGTGGAATGATATGAGTGAGTAATGCTATTGGATAGCTAAAAGAGCTCTTATTGTATGATAAAGACAATGACATTATGTGGGAAGATATTGTTATCAACCAATAGGATATGATCCTGTTATCTATGATGTCATGGTCTAGACTGTATGTCAAATGTTGAATTTGAAATATAAATAAGGAAAGAATCTAGAAAGTTCTAGATGTTACCATAGTGACGAAGAATGAATAATGTCACATGATATAGTCACATGATATGTGATCATATGATATGCTTTGATAAGCAAAGAACTATAAGTCTGAAAGATGAAGTCTGAAGTAGAATACTTATACTAGTAGTTTCAACACCAATCCCATAGAGGGAAGTGTCATAGACAAGCCAAATGGGCTCGGTCTTCCTTGGGTTGATGGGCCAAAGGATCAGGAACTTGCACAGCAGGTCTTTGATCATTTGGAAACACCAATCATGTACTTTCCTTCAAATGAATGGGTGTCCATTCCTTTGGATTCCGGTCAGTGGAGTGGTGCATGCTGAAACATCTGGCATGAACTGGGCCAGATACTCAACCAGACCAATGAATCTCTGTACTTCGTTGAGAGATTGCAGGGTTCTCCAGCCCTGCCATATGCGCGACATCTTGTCCAGATCAGCGTGAACACCCTTCTGATCAATGATGTGACCAAGGCAGTCCAGTTGGTCTGCATAAAGCTTGCACTTCTCCCTTTTGAGGTAGAAGTCCGCCTTTTTGAGGATCTCGAAAGTTATCATGAGGTGACACTCATGATCCTTGATCATGTCACTAAAGACAAATATATTGTCTAAGTATACATACACAAAACGACCTATATGGTCCCTAAATATTATGGTCATCAACTGTTGGAAAGTAGCAGGGGCATTGCAGTCCCCCTGCCAGTGTTGCATTACTTGGGATATGAATGTCCCATAGATGGTTGAGAAGGCTGTCTTCCAGACATCGTCTGGCTCAACCCTGACTTATTCATATGCGTTGGACAAGTCAATCTTTGAGCAATACCTTGCTCTAGCCACATCCATCTGGATTTGGTCTTGATCTGGGAATGGGGTGACATCCTTGACAGTGTTGTCATTTCTTTTTCGACAGTCTATGACTGTCCGCAATTTCCTGCTTTTCTTCAGGATGCACAACATCAGCACAGCTTGGGGGACGCTTTTCATAATCCACCACCATCCTGTGTTGGTGTATGTTTGGATTTTGTCTGACAGTTGCTGCTTCAGAGCATCTGGGCAGCGTGGTAGGTGGTAAGTGTATTGCTTGCCATTATCGATCAAGGGATGTGATGATTTACCTCCCACAGGGGTGGTAATTTTGGGAGGACCCCTACCAATCGGTGTGCAAACCTGGTGAACCACTGTTCGCACAGTCAAGGGATGTCCTCATTGTCCAAGTGGGTACTTGGTTTTGCTGCTGCCAATACCGGTATATCTTGGGGTTTACCCCAAATCATCCTCTTCTGGGTACCGGCAGTCCCCTCCCTTATGAAGCCCTCATGAAGCCCTTGCTTCGCAGGGCTTGGGAGTCAGTGGGAAGTTGTAGCCCAGGCTTTGCCTCATGATAGAGGGTCCCAGCTGGCCCTGTGGTGGTCATCCTCAGGGCCCTCCAGTGGAGTTGACACTCCATTGGCCATAAGCAGGCAGTTAGACATGAGATCCAAACTGCATTTCTGCTCCCTGAGGAAAGGGATTCCCAAGATACAGTCATATCTGTCAATGTTAGTGACATCGAAGTAGGTATGGGTGGTTAGGCCCATGATTTGTATCATGGAGTGCCCTTCATGTGATATTTTGGATCAGCTGCCAACACAGTAATGAGAGTGCCCATTCTCGTTTATAACCAGCCTATAAGGTCTGGTGCAGAGGTCTCTTCGATAGAAGGATGTACTGTGGGAAACTCACAGTAACTATGGAGCTGGGCAACTTGAGGTAAGACTTGAGCAGTAGAGGGACTGCAGAGGACTCAAAGAACGAGGTAGTAATTCGAGTTAAGAAGAGTGATAGAGGAGAGCTCTCCTTATACAGGATTGTTTGTACATATGTGTGTGCTGGTCCGTGCACACTAAGACCTCTTTCTAAATAAAGAAAGAAAAGATACGATAGAAGCGTATCATGAGTCATAACCAATGACTAAATGTCCGGAGGACAGAACTATGACTAAACATGATAGTGTAAGTATGAAGATAAGATCTTCCATCTAATCAGTGATCTGAAGACAAAGTCTGAAGTAGAAATATCACTGATTTCAACACACAGCTGAGTTGCAGGGTAAGTTGCCCTTGCAGTGGGTGGACATCCATCTTTGTCACAGTCGCAAACATCAGGCTGATGAAGTTGGCAGTGCTGCCAGTGTTAATTATGGTGTATGCCATGCATCCATTGATCTTGATGTGAATTGTTGCACAAGATCGCAATGAAGGAGGGAATTGTGGTCATGATATCTCACTCCCTTATGGTAGGGACTTCGTATGCATAGCATACCTAAAAGCACAATCTTGGTGTGTGCTGTTCTCATGGTCTGACAGTTTCATTCCATGAAAGGTCACCAATGGCTCCTCCACAGAGCCATTTCTGGCTACAAAGACAGGGCCATAAGGCGTGTCGATTCTACAATCATTGTGGTAGATGATGATATCATTTGGGAGCACTTGCAGGAAGAGGTCTTTGATCTCTTCCAGCTTGTTGACCTGCTTCATGTGTTACAATCACACCAAATACTATATGCTACAACTTGGATAATGCACTTCAGCTCTAATTATCCAAATATAGTGACCGATGATTTGCACAGCCACAAGGTTTGGCAGGTTCAGCACTCTCAAATACACAATTACACTCTAGAAACTCATGCTTTCTTGATGTTAACTGTTGTAATCACTCTGAATCTTGCTGTTAACAAGTGGTACAACTTGGATATATGCAGTTCAGCTCTAATTAGCCAAATATAGTGACCCATGATTTGCACAGCCACAAGGTTCAGCAGGTTTGGCGCCCTCAAATACACAATTATACTCTAGAAACTCATGTTTCCTTGTCATTTACCACTTGTATGACCCCTTAAGCTCTAGGCCTACCAACCCTTGTATCAAATCTAGGCCATAGACTTGTAGTATGTCATTCCATTCCACATGTGCTTGCTTCATGCCTACTCTACACATGTCCTCCTCATGTCTCCCCTACTATGACTCACAATGACTCAGTATGATGTAAATACATTCTATAGCTATGCATTCTAGATCTACACACCCTATACACATGTAAACCCTTGTACTGTAGCATAGCATATCTTTAGATTTACCATAGTATACCTGTACAAACAGTAGAATAGTATATAAGGGACCCTCCCAGCTCCCAGAAGGACTCAGTCTTGTCCTCTCTGGAGTTTTCCCAAACCTCTAGTGCCCTTGACTTGCTTTCACTGTCCTTCAGCAAATAACTTAAGCCTGTTAAGGTTTGGTTGTTTCATCATGCAGTTTGTGCTCAGCAGGGTCTCAATTTTGCCGCATAGCAGGAACGCATGCAGCAATCTCTCTTGCAGTATGCGATGTTGCATGTATGTACTTGACTAGTACATGCCCTATTGTTATGCGCAGTGCGCTCTCAAGGCGCCTGAGTTCAAGTTGTCCAGGTACTGTCATTGTTTCAGAGTTCATGGCTCTGATCCATCCTTCATTGTGTCATTGATGAGCAACTTGGTTGCGATGGGTATCGCAGGACCGTCTCTATGTTGGCAGACCGGTCTAGGACATGTTCATCCACATGCCAGTGTGCTATATGCACTGCACATTCCTTGCATCCTTCAGCTGCGTGGATCACACTATATAGCACCAATCATCTCCATCATGGAGACCCAAATATGTCTTCGCTTCCTTCAGGAGATTGGCTTGCCCATTCAAGCTGGATAGCTGTTCCCACATCTGGGATTTCATCAAGGTCATTGATGACCTTGTCATGTCTCCAGTCATATGGGAAATTGTCCTCCCCCAGCTCGTTGTGGTGTGAATGAGTATGTACCAACCCATTGGGTTGGACCCATACACCTCCCCATGGCATGTGTATGGTTGTCCAGTCCATTCGGAGCTTGATACATCTGAGTCCTGCAAGCTGTGGTATTTTATGCAAGTGTTCTTCAAGTTCAGCCCCTTGTAGGGATGTCCTGGTATTATCCAGGTCATCCTGCTCAAGGGTAATTCGAGCACACTCTTGAATTGAGTGTTGGATCTTGATTCCAACTTGATTCATGTGCTGCACCTGGGCAGCCATGATTCAGACGGCTGTCTTCAGATGGTCATCCTGCCAGTGAGACTCATCTCCAAGGCAAGTTGTTCATCCGACATTGATGCCTTGACACAGTTCCCATATTGCATGCCGCTTAGGGGTGCAACTCACTATGATTAGTGACTGCCATCCTGACCCAAGGGTGCCATTTCT
The DNA here is from genome assembly GCA_038090575.1 of Tylopilus cf. pernanus. Classification (NCBI taxonomy): domain Eukaryota; kingdom Fungi; phylum Basidiomycota; class Agaricomycetes; order Boletales; family Boletaceae; genus Tylopilus; species Tylopilus cf. pernanus. The sequence goes on along the minus strand of JBBPMZ010000677.1, from coordinate 323 downwards.
GATATGACCTTTTTGCTGGTCACACATATCACACAGGTTTGCATGTATTGCCCCATATACATCGTTCCACACCCATTGGTGTAATGGGGGTGGTAGTCCACCCTGCTGGGGTGGTGTCATGGTTGGCACAGCTCCAGTGCTAGGCCCCTGTGCCATTGTACCTGTGTCGAGTAGGAAATCGGTCAGGCCAGTGATCTCTAGTGTTTAAAAGTCCGGTCCGGTCCGGTTTTTTGACCCCCAGAGCATGCAACCGGACCGAAACCGGTCCTAGCAAGGTCCTGGAGGCCCCAGACCGCAACCGAGACCGATCAGGACCGGTCCTA
>JBBPMZ010000676.1:0-11390 GCA_038090575.1 Tylopilus cf. pernanus | reverse complement strand
TCAATCAGACTCTGTACAGGATTTCCCAGAGCTATGTAAATCTGCAACACTAGGTACCTTTCTGTAAAGTCTGTACTGCTACACAACCCTGTAAAGATCTACACAGTCATGGGCTAGTTTGCTGATGAAGGGAGCACCAAATCCTCGTGAATCGGTAATACGCTCTATCGTCGATATATAACAACATCAACCAGTGGTACAAGGGCCCACAGCGCACCGGCACGCAAACTCTCCATCACAGTAGGGTACGAATCGACCGCTGTGAGCAACAAGGTTCACCAGAAGCCCGTGCCAGGTATCATATAGTGCAGACATAAGGTTTTCTTGCATCCTGTTAGATGAGCGCGGAGTCGCGTATGCAGGGAGTCGACACATTTTGACAACAAACAGACAAACTGTAACGGTGTCATCCCGTCCTAGCGCAACATAACGTCAGATATTTACAGCGACCGCGAAACGTTCATCGTCGAGTACCAAGTCTCACACGACTCAAGGGTTGAAAACGTTGCACATTGACACCCGCACTGTGAGATTTCAAGATTGTCATTCCAGTGCGACTAAGACTCACATTGACGTATTCCACGCTGTTTCTCCTCTTTCAAGTTGTAGTATTCTGACGAGTTATGCCACTGAGCGACTGTGTGCAATGAGGAGATCTGGCCTTACGGAAGACACCTCTGTGGCATGGATTCCAGAGGGGGCAACAGATAGGGAGAAAAGAAAGGACAAGTTCCACTAGGTAGGGAATCGTGACGCTGTTCGCAAGCGGCGGATCCGAATCAGATAGGGGACGACGGATAACAGTCTGAAATTGGTAGTATCCGGAATATATTGGGTTCTGCCCTCCATGAATGCCTGCAAGACCCCACTGGCACGACGGTCTGTGTGGAACAACCCACTGTTACACACGTGAGCTATGCCATAAACATATGTCCAGACAGGTAAAATAAACGCGTACGGAAGCTTTCCAGTGGACACGACGGCGGTATTGATGGGTTTGACGAACGCAATATGATCGCGTTCGGCGTGGTTGACCGAGTTGAGGTGAAAGAAGCCACCCTGGGTCCCGTATGCCTTGATCGTGCTCTCGAGGTCATGGGTTCAATCAACGGTGTTGACGGCCTGGCTCACATAATCCACCAACGGTACAGTTGATTGGAATTCAGCGCCCCACCGTGACGTGGACATGGGGCGAATCACTCACCCCCAACAATGTATTAGTTAAGAATGCTAATGGACGCCGGGTCAGCAATGCCCTCAGGAGTCGTGTTGCGGATCCTAGTGCAGGATTGCGGATGGGGTGGTACCAGGTACCTTCGTTCCTAGTGGAGGGGTCAGACGAGAGCTGAACCACGCACGACACGGGACGCACCATCTGGTACGATCGTTCCCCGACCAGCCCCAGCAACCTTGAGTACCGAACATTCTCGGTGGTAGACTGACATGGTACGAATCGCAGCAAGATCCAGCAGAGAGATCGGGAATCGATGGCTGTATGGATAAAGACAATGATATGCCGATGCTACCTGAGGGACGACGTATGTAGGGGGTGTGTGGTGGGGCCACAGATGCCAGGGAAGAGATTGGGAGACCGATTTCGAGGTGATGGAGGTAGTGGAGTGGAATAGGGCACAGTATGCAAAGTCTAGACTTGCAACGGTGTCATACTAGTATCAGTGTTCATGGATATAAACGAGTGTGTCACCGACGCACCTGTCTCAATACTCGGAGGGAACGCAGCAACACCTTCTCGGCCAGTATCCGAGCTGTTTGAGTTTGTCCCGGGCAAAGGCGGGAAGACCGAATTGGAAATAGTCATTGGGCCAGCTCAACACAATTGAAAGCAAAGTCGATGTCGAATTGGGGTCAACAGAAAGAAGTCGGGAAGTCACTTGGCGCACAGGTGTTACATAATCACGGCTAACTACTACATAGTAAGACCACCCGAAGCGCATGGCAGAAAGAAGGAAATTTGGGGAAGGACATTGTATCTAGACTTTAAGATCCCTATAAATCATTGAGCAAGTAACTTAGGGCTACTGTGAAAACCGAAAGAAAATAAATTTGCATACCTCATTCAGTGTGGTCGCGCGACTCCGAGTCGTGCCTTGTTTTCTTCAAGTTGCTGGATCTCGGTCGCGGTGAGGCGCGCTTGTGCTTTCCCGGCAGATTATTATACCATGTAATATATCTGTCCCACGCACCCATGAGGACGGCTGTGCGAATGGAGCATAGAAACTTGTTCCAAGGAACCACCAAGCTCGCTGTCGACTGGCGGACCTGCTCCATATACCTCGGTTCCTTCATAACGGCCAGAAACGATTCTTTGAGTGTTTGCAAAGTGTCCATGAATAACTGATCGACCTCATCCATCGAAAGGGATGGGTAAAGGAGCTTGTAGTTATGTAAGTGAAGACAATATATAGATTGGCATGCAAACCTACCCCGCGCGCTGAGTACTCGCTTTGCTTGTCGCAGTCAATGACCAGCGTGCCGTTGGGCCCCGGAGAGCGCACATACACTTCGAGCACGACCCTGGACACAGAGACCCAAGTAATCCCTCCGAATCTGATGGGCCCCATGCCATCTCCATCAACCGTAGGATCGAAGTCATCGTACGCGATGAGCGGCTGGGCGCGGAGCTGAACGGCAGCGGGGTCATCGTTTCTTGGAGACTCCCATTTTCGGGACTCCTCGATCGAGAATAAAAATGCGAGATCAATTGTAGGGTTGGAAGCGACGACGTCCATTAGGTGAGCGCGGGTTTGGGAGATGGGGACAGTGAACGCGACCTCGCCGATCCACTTTGGGATCGTGTTAGGTTTTTTCCCGCCGTTAACCTGAATGACGAGCTGCAAATCGGGGATAGTTTTCAGCAAGACTAGTTCGCTTTCAGTGTGACGGCTTCCCCGCTTGCTGCCTTGCTTGCTGGGACCTTCGGTCTTATGTTTAGGATGCTTGTCTAGCTCGGCCTTGCCAGTGGTACCCTCCTCGACGGTGTAGTAAATACGGTCGTTCATGCACGTTAGGATTTGATGGATATCATCGTCATGAGCGATCGTGTTGATGAACTTGCAAATTATCATATTGAAGTTGTTCAGCATGTTCTCATGCAATCTTGAAGGGCACATGATGGATAGTGTCTTTTCGTGGTAGGAGTAGATGAATCTAAATCAGATGTGTGGTCAGTTCTGGTTCGCGTTCGTTTCAACGATCGACTCTGAGTCACTTAGCGTGTACCCGTGGATACTCGTCTGCAAGCACCTCCAGAAGATTGTAATAGTCGCGAACTGTGAAGCTCCCGGTCGTCTAGCGAGCCAGCATCAGAAACAACGTACGAGCCACAGAAAGGGTGACTGACGTGCACGATGTCAACTGGGGCCTCTACAAGCTGTGAGATAACCTCATCTAAGATGACAGTTAAGGATATAATATTTACAAACGACTCATAGTGCTCAACTGATGTTAAGGTTGTTATCTGTGTCATCACTCAACATTTTCCCATCGCCTCCTGCGACTTGTTGATACTTCTTTGTGGATATAGGTTGCTCCCAATTGCCCAACGGTTGGCCAACATCTTTCTTGGGTTGAGCGACCAAGTTCAGGGGTTGATTGATGACACTCTTGTGTAGAGGTGAGCATGACAGCGCACGAGAGAAAGGCTGCTTGATGCCTTCAAAGAAATAATGAATATGGTCAAAACATGGAAGAGATACTACTGGCATGTGTGCTTACTACGTGTTGGGAAACCAGGGTAGTCAGGCATGATATCTATGATCATGCACAAGTTGATATTGAGTGATTCTGTATCATGGAAGGAGACATAACACCTCACATATTGTAGGCCCGGGGCCAAGGGGTGTGTGAATCCGAGACAATAAGATTATCGCCTATTTGTAATACACGTTGACACACCACTTGATTGGGTCAGCCAGCATCAGGATAAGTTGGCAGAAGCTCAGGCTATTGGTAGGGAATACTGACGCCCCCGTAAAGTTGAGGGACATACATTCAAACCTTCCAGGGAAAGTTCATGGAAAAAGGTTACCTTATGACCCCAGTCAGTCAGACCCAGCACCGCATGTTGGATCAGGCTGTCCAGTCTGTCCGGTCTGTACAGACAAGTCGCTACAGAGTGATCACGATATCGATATCATAATGCGGCCCGCCGCATCAGCGACATGATTAGCAGCAGCAACATCCCTCCATTTCCTCTAACCCATCCTTCTCTTCATGTGGAGCAATAACTACTCCGGCGACGTCCAATTTGACTAGTCTCAGGCTAGCGACTAAAGTTGTTTGTTGGTCTGCTACGAATGGTGTTTGTGCATGAATTTCGAAGAAAAGGAAAGAGACACAGTAGTAACATATATACGGTGACTCGGTTGCACACAATATAAAAATCACGACAAAAATTTTCGATGGTACTGAGTCGGGCCCCGCAACCGAGAATTATGGTTGATCCGTGTAGCAGCTTAACTTGCTTTCTGCCTCCAAAAGGTGTTGCTCTGCTCGTTGGACTTGCACGCGACTATATTGCAGTTGCAACTCGTTATACTGAACCAGCTGGTCTGCGCACTCCTTCTGGATCCAACGCAGTTTGCATTCGGCTCGTGCGGTCTCCAAGAGAAGTTCATCTTCAGAAGATGATCCAGGCATTGGAATGACAGGATCCTTTGAGAAAGTGAATTGGGACAAAGGTCATAGAGTAGACAGAGGACCTACCTCCGAATCAAGAGCCATCTCAAGCTCAGGTGTCGTTGGGACATGGAGCCTCAGGTTAGGTAGGTCGGCTTCATTCTTTAGGAAAGTGTTGGATGACTGGCCAGGCTGAGGGACCGAACTACTGGCCGCTGGATGCATATTGTTGACTCGGAGAGTGGTCAGGACAACCAGTACTGAGTCGCGGCAATCATTTCAACGTCACATTAGCTACTATCACTACTTATGTGAAATGACAAGTTCATCAGTGATCAAGCCATGGCACATTCAATTCTAGGCCATTTTACCTAGTTTTAGACCAGCAAGTGTGGTACACAAATCGCTGCAAGCTTCTGTAAAAAGTAGATTTTTTTTGAAATCGTGTAGCTCTGGGAGAGGATCCGGTACAAGGACAGTGAGGTGGACAGGGAAGTGACGAGCTGTCACGCTTGAGTCACAGTCGGGTGTTGATAACGTTGGATCTCTGCCATGATCTCTTAGTCTGAGAGTGTTCCTTTGACATCATGCGCTTCCCATCCTCTCATCTCCATATTGATAAACCATTCCTCCAATGCGTAGCTTTCAGAAAAGGGATCGAGCCATTCTTTAGTTGCCCTCATTGCGCAGTGCCTCAACGATGGATCGTAGCACCTCTCCGTTTATGTCGGTGAGCAAATACCCTGCGTTACATGGTCAGTTAACATGTTTTTGCATTCCTGGAATCCCTTCCTTCCCTTCTCTCAATCACCAGTTCGACCATGAAATCTCTCCACCCTAATATTCAAAGTATACCTTTGTCTGGGTCACCTTAGCTGCGTCTGTGCCTCGACGGTGGATTGTGCTCACTGGCATGCTCACCTAGAAGGTGATCTGTGACGGTGCATATACCAACAAGTCCGGGCCATATCTCACTCATGTCACCCACCGAAGTTAATGAAGAACTCGATGCTCCCATGGCCATGCGTAATAGCGCGCTTCGTTGCTTACGCTGCCCCTATGTTTCACACTTTGCGTTCCCTCCTCTCCCACCCGATGTCGTGCGGAGGGGGAATATGATTGTTTATACCGGCCTCAACTTGAAATGGTCTGCATTAGTGCGTTGTCTAATGAGCTAGGCCGTTCCTTACTTACATCCTGCGATCCTGCCGTCGACAAGCAATCATCACCCTCATTGACGTGTGTAGCATACCCGCGTCCTCTACCTTAGACATCATACGGTACAGAGCCTATAAACCCAGTGTTGACATTCAGAAAACTGCGAGGTCCGCTACATCACGTATATAATGTTAGTATATCCACAGCCCTTGTATACTTCACCTGCATTCTCACTTATATTTCCTCTGGATTCGGGAACATATTCTAATTTGCATATGTCAAATCCTAAAGTATGTAAGCAAGTCTGGAGTTTACGTTCCCAGTCGTTCACTTAACCTCTGAGTTTCTGCATGCCAAAGCAAAAAAGAACTCCATGCATCCAGAAGACATCTTTTTGCCCGCGATGCGGGAAGCGATTTGTGAATCAGACTCGTGTCCTTCAACATATGAATCAACCCTCTTCCGCATGCGGCACGTTCCTCAATGACGTTTCGAGTCAACCCGGCATTCCACCCACCTCATCATCTTTTGAAGAAATTCAACACTCGCAACATCTCAGTCAATATTATATTCGCAGTAATCCGGGACAATCATTGTCTCCCGATATCGACTATGATGGCATGCTGGTGGACCCGGATTCGAACCCTTTCAATGAGATGGACGTTGATGATGCCCCATCACCTCATGACGATCAGCCCGAGGGACCGGACTTGCAAGCTGACAGTGATTCGACTTCCTATATCGAGGAGTTTCTCGGTGCATCCCAGAGTTTTCACGACGCCGGTGGAAAGACCTTCATGGACCAGTTCTTCTCTGATACTTACAGCAACTTGCGCAAAGAAAATCTGTTCTATCCATTTGCCTCCCAGCAGGATTGGCAACTGGCATCCTGGTTGTTACGCTCTCGCTTGAGCATGGCCGCAATCGACAGCTTTCTCTCCCTAGATTTGGTGAGATAACTCGCTCCATTGACCCTAGTCCTCGTGATCACAACTAAGAATTCGTATTTATAGATCAGGCAACTCCCGATTTCATTCAGATCTGCAAGAGAATTACGTCATCGGGCAGAACTTCTGCCATCTGGTCCTCGTTGGCATTCTCAAGTAATACAAACCCAGCATCCGACAAAACGAGCAGTCACGCTCTTCTATCGGGATCCCATCGAATGTATACAAAGTCTCCTCAGTCATCCTCTTTTCGAGCACCACATCAATTTTGTGCCACGAAGAGTGTGGACCACTGCTGCTCAAATTTCCCGCGTATTTGACGAATGGCTCACAGGCGACCATGCATGGGATCTACAGGTAAGCCTCTGTCAAATTACACTGCATAAGCATGCCCACGTACTACAAGAAGGAGCTACCTGAAGGCGGAACTCTTCTAGGGGTCGTGCTGTCATCGGATAAAACCAACATCTCTGTGATGTCTGGAAACCGCATGGCGCACCCCCTTCTTATTTCTTTGGCTAACATATCTTCAGACATTCGCAGCAAGGGCTCCCTTCACGCATACCTGTTACTCGCCCTCCTTCCCATTCCGTCCTTCATTCACAAGAAGTCGCGCATTCGCTCTCTCCTCTCCGATCGATTGTTTCATCATTGTCTTGATCTGGTACTGGCGCCTCTCAAAACTGCAGTGACGATTGGCGTCATCATGAGTGACCCACATGGCAACCTACGATATTGCTTTATGCCCCTTGTTGGTTATATCGCAGATATGCCAGAGGAATGTCTCTTGGCTTGCGTAGGCCCAAAGTCTTCCCCAATATCGACTGCTACCTACAAAGAATTCGGTGACAGCGACTGCCATGATGTTCGTACCGCTGAGGATACCCTTAATGCTATCAGCGCTATATGTAGTCAAGCCGACCCGGACGACTTTGCTGACTTTCTCAAGATAGCCAAGCTTTATGGACTCAATGGCGTTCATAAACCATTCTGGAGAGACTGGCCTTTGTCGAGTCCTGGGCGATTCTTGAAAGTCGAACCTCTTCATCACTTTTTCAGAATGGCTTGGGACCATGACATCCAGTGGAGTATTTCAGTCGTTGGAGAAGAGGAAATCGACTACTGTTTCAGTCTACTGCAAACACCCGTTGGCTATCGATCTTTTGCGGACGGAATCTCACAACTCAAGCAAGTCACTGGTCATGATCACCGTGCAATACAACGATACATTCTTTGTATTATAGCTGGTGCAGTACCTCCTCGTTTCCTGACGGCTATTCGCGCGCTACTAGATTTTCGTTACCTCACGCAGATGCCCGTCTTTGATGAACGGGCGTTGGACAAGCTCAACTCTGCGCTGGCATTATTTCACGCACAGAAGGATGCCATCTTAGCTACCGGCGCGCGTTCAGATCACTTCAATATCCCGAAGGTTGAGCTCATGCAACATGTCGTCCCTTCTATCCGTGCCTCGGGGGCCCCGATGCAATGGTCCGCCGATGTCACTGAGCATGCTCACGTGACTGAAATCAAAAATCCTGCGCGCTCTGGGAATAATCAAGACTACTACGCTCAGATTGTGCGTCACCTTGACCGATTTGACAGGTGTTTTAGGTTGGATTTCGCGACACCACCTTGACTGCTCTAATACATGTTTCAGATTTGATCTGGCAACAAAAATAGCGTCTGCCCACAGCTCGGAGCAACTAAGCAATGCCCCTGCTGATGACGAAAACCATGAACCGCATGAAGAACAGTCCAGCGGTATGGTATATCACATCCCAACTCGCCAAATTATCGACTACCTTCATATTGCTGATACGCTCACCAATCGGACCACATCCGATGGACCAAAACATACCTTCGCTTCCCATACTACTGCGATTCATCTCGCAACCAAGCCACATCTTCGGATGTCCATCGATGAGGCCGCAACCCTGTTCCAGCTACCTGATCTCCGCCGAGCTACGTGCGATTACTTCGATCGTTGCAGAAATGGGGTTGAACATAGTGTTAGGGGTCGAAGACGCGCTTCGCCGAACTCCGGCTTACCATCGGACATGATTCAAATTTGGACCAAGATTCGAGTTCAAGTATGGAATTACCACAATCCTCGGCTGGTCGAGGCCGCGCAAACCATGAACGTCGCTCCCCCGTCACATGAACACTCCCATGGACTGTATGACAGTGCTATTTTCAGTCCGAGCAATGAGAGTGACTGGCCTTCATGTGGTCTCCACGGTAAGTGAATTAGCTCATATCCAATGTTGGGATTAAAAAAGGTCATTCAGGGCACATTGTTGTGCAACTTTGGGTCGTCTTTTGTGTACTTCAGACAGACCAATTTCTCACATATGTGCAACGGTTTAATGTCACACCCCCTGCCAGCAGATACACGACAGACGCAGCAGCAGCAGGTCTCCATGTCCTAAAGCATGCAACAAGGAGCAACGGGGAACGTATCGGAGATGTTGTTCCATTATCTTTCCTTCGTTCCCCTGTCCACTTGATTCTGCGCTTCGGGAAGCAAGTGAATTCTCACCTTTCCGTTCACACAAGTCTGGAGTTATCCCATGAATTCTTTCTCAACCGTTACAGGAACAAAGAAATTTTTTATTGCCTTTCCTTTGCACTTGATGTACAACACGATAGCAATGAGTAGTACGTACCTGCTCTGAAAGTAGAGGCTTCGGTCGGTTTCGGAGTTACATTGGTCTGCAACGTGACAGTCACGCCGGAGTCACACGCGTTGTCAGTTGGACATGACCATGTCAAATTCCATCTACATCGTCATTACCGACGAAAGATCGCAGATAGGTGTACTTCAGCAAGTCCTCCGGATCAGAAGTGGATACAACGGTTGCGGTTAACCACGGTGTGTCGCTAGTGTCAATGATTGATTCCGAAAAACTTAATTACTTGATTCAGCATTGCATCATTCTAAATTTCATTTTGCCAACCGACTTTGTCGCTTCTAGACGAAACCACCACTCTTGCGTTTGTGAGGCTTCGATGCTTATTTTAATTCGGGTTTGTTCTTTGTGTCGTATGCGATGCTTATCGTGTTTCAGATCTCAAATGTGAATTGAATTGGAACACCGGCTGAGGTTAGCCTGCGTAATGGAGTCCAGATCTATTCACGGTGGTGGATAAGACTGTGACAGCTGGGAGTCGCAGCCCTGCGGTGAGTCGTACTTAGTGGTGTGTGGTTTGGCAGGGCTGTATGTCGTTCACGCAGATGCTGCTCAGTACCACATCAAACCCCATCTTCCGCGAGGATTCAGCTCAGAGCGATGCGGCCGGACCACCGATGCCCGAGACGGGACCCGATATCCATTGACCGGCATGTACCGTTACATCGGTTTCCATCACTGAACTGACCTTCCATTGTCGGTCTCCTTTCTTCCTGAGACCTTCAAACGATGTTCGACTACCCTAGACCTAATGGACGATATATTGTTACATTGGGTTAGGAAATACGAAAGTTCGAGGTCTTGAGTAGTGCCAGCCAAGCTAGAATGGCGTATTCTCGACCAGCTGAGTGAGTCCTAGACAGCGTTGTTGATGTTCCTGACCCCTTAGCCTTCGTTGTCTTACTAGTATGCCCCGGTGGTTTTACGGCGATGCTCATGCCGTGCGGAACAGATCCCAGGCGCTGCCGAATACCGCATGCAATAGGATTCTGAACGTTTGTCAGATTTTTGACGTTAGGCGGTGCACCCTATGTGCTTAGCCCTTGGTCCACAGTGTTGACTGTAAGCTTCTGGTTCAAATGGCGTGGGGAAGTTGCTTACTGGCACTTGAGGTCCTCACGGAGCGAAGGTGGAGACATGAGAGAATTACTCTATTTGTTCCGAAGGGCGAATCAGCAATGTCCGTCGCGAGATTTGAGCAGCGTGGTGGCGTTGTGTTGTAATCGTCGCTTTGAGGCTACCAAATGTGGCCGATAGTCGGTTTCACGAGCTATTGATACTTACGCGCCGCATCGTGTCTTCAGAGGTAAGTCATATTGCCGATGAGTCGTTCTGCTACTAGTCTCCGTAGGTCTCCGCATATAGGATTCTATAAAAGTGCAGCAAATTTTCGTGAAAATTACCACCGTTCTGGATCGCTCGCTTTTGAATTCCCGTCATCTGTCCTGTTATCATCAATCCCCGTCACAATGAAGAAAGGCTCAGCAACAAAGAAGCGTTCTACCCTTCCACAAGCTGGTGATGGACTGGAGTCGGCAATGAACCTGGCTGGTGGCGACCCGGCGGTTGGTGTGAACCCGCGCAAGAAACCCAAAATGCATCCCAGTGAGGGCAAGTTTCTTTGTCTACTATTCATGCTCACTTTTTCTGTCAGGTCCATTGGAGGTCGATGACGGTTCGACTCGTCGGTCTTCGAGGGCCAACAAGGGCAATGTTACAATCACTTTAAACCTTGCTGACCACTTTGCTGACATCCTTGCTGACACCTTGCTGACACCTTGCTGACCACCATAATCTAACCATTGGTACTCTCTCACTAATACTATTCTAATCACTCTATTTTATAGCTATTTTCCCATATTTTTCCATTGCCATTTAGGCTTGTTATAAGCCTAACACTTTGTTCGCATAATTAGCCCCTATTTGACTTCATCCATGCGAACCAGACTATTCT
>JBBPMZ010000675.1:0-11393 GCA_038090575.1 Tylopilus cf. pernanus | reverse complement strand
CCGCGTTTTTCTTCTTGCACGAGCACTTCGGAGAACCCCCGATCCCAACTTCGGTCACCCGCAAACCCGGGAGCACCTGTAGGTGGGATGTACGGTGTCGATGCGAACGGTGATCCATGTGTAACCGCCGTACTTGCGAACGGGGACGAGAATCGGGAATAGGTGCTTGGCAAGGAAGGAGTGGAAACTCCCGTAGGCACTGTGGAGCGGGGCCGGTTCGAGGGCAGCAACGATACCAAACTTGAGGATAGGCGTGACAACGTTGCAGGCGCGAGTGTTGGAGTCGATGACGATGACGACGACGATGGCGGGGGTAGTGGTGGAGAGGATGTTGGGAGGGACGTGCTTGATGCAGTGGGGGAGGATATCGAGGGAGGCGACGCACTACCGCTCAAACGGGGTGGAAGGGGCATGCGTGTTCGAGAAGGACCGGGTGCGACCTTGACGCTGCCACCGTGCTCTACTTTGATCAGCTTGTGGTCGGTCAATTCAGAAGAGAGGGCCTCCGCAAGCGCCTCGTCCGTCGAGTTTGAAACAGGGATTGGGATCGGTATAGCATCAGCCATCGGCGGCAGAGACGACGGTACAGGCGTGGTGTGGGTACTGAGAAAATACATGGGGTCGTCTTGATGTTGGAGTAGTTCATCGAGGACCTCTCTTCTATTACGCTCCGATGCCGTTTTGGCATTACTCGTGAATTGATCAAAGTAGATGAAACTGACATTACTTGGATGAGATGAAGTTTGGGATACTGGTGGTACATCGAGCAGAGATGGGGCAGCGCCAAAGGAGAGAGGGTCCTGGGATGGTGGGACAGACACAAAGGCACCAAAATCCGAGTCAGCAGAGCCCTGTGTCAATTTGCGCGTACGCGTAGTGGGCGCAATGACAGATGGAAGTGGTTCAGTGGCAGAGGACGTGGGGGTAGCAGGCGGAGTGGCCGGCGAGAAGAGCGTTGCAAAACGATCAATGTCGGCCTCGTTCAGTGCTAAGGACGACTGTTGCGAAGTGTCTGAATTCCGCGTGGAGGGGTTTGTGGGCCGTACAGACTGTGGAACTAGCACGGGATGAGTTTTGAGCGATACGGTGTGCTCAGGTTCATTGTGCCGACTTGAAACCACCTCAGTGAGCTGGCAAGCGGGCTGAGTTAAACAGTACGTACACAGCAGAGGTTGCACGTGTGCTGTGCATGTGACTGGGCATGCGTGAAGTTAGATTTCGACGACTCAATGTTCTGTAATGTTGTAAAGTTAGTTATCGAGTACCTAGCGTAAGAGTTTCGCGCACGATTTCGACTTGTAATTCAGCTGGCGGATTCAAATCATGCCTTGAACGAGCTATATCCCTGCACAGCCATAATATCTTATTATGTAATAGCCCCTAAAACATAGCTCTGCAGCTTCTCTTTCAAGTTCGCCACAGATCTGCCGGAAGACTGGGTTTCTACACATGCTATCGCACTTGATCAGTCAACCATCCTCGTAAGGCAGTTACGAGTCCCGGCGTGCCTCTTCTGAATATTGCCCAGGTTACGGAGGCTGGATCTGATACAGGAAAGTGAGCCCAATATTTAATTATGGATAATGACATTGCAGGTACACAGAACTTGAAAACAAGATGGTATCGATAAAGTGAAAGATGCGTCCGTTCATACTGAGGGTATTGATGCATAAGGTGGTGGAAACTCTACAGGAGGTGCGTCTCCAACCACGTTGGGCGCACGGCCTGCATCATGGTGTATGATGATTGTTTGACCTGGTACTTGGACCACCAGAGGCGAGGGATCTTGGGTTACGATGGGAATACACTCGTGTCAATGACAAGCGCAAGCGGCCGTTACAGTGAGTTCACTCACCATTGACGGCGCCAAGGCGACCCTGACTACCAGCCAAAATTTCTGAAATAATGGGTCCCCCTTGTGATCCATCAGGTGCCCTTACAACGGGAATCTGACCTGGTGTTGCATGAGAACGCTACAGTTCGATCAATCTACATGCTACGTGAGTAAGATAGGCTGAGACGGCTCACCCGTCTGTGCTTGCAACACGTTGCGACGCCTATAGCCAGCCACGCAACACAGACGGCACACACGATGCCGATGATCATTGCAGTGTTTTTACTATCAGATGTGGTGAATTGTGGGTCGAAGGATTGACGGGCGTGCCAACAGTGAGTGTAGAGGCCATCCGAAACATTCACTGGCAGGGTGGTACACGAGAATGAATTGTCGGAGGGGATGGGTGGCATGGGGAGGGAGACAATGCGATGGTAATAGGCACCATAGCTTTATTATGCAGAGTCTATCCGTTGAACTCAGGCACTGGAGGTATAAAGATAGTCTCTGCATGCGTACATGTACAGCCCCCCGGAGTAATCACCATGCTGTCTGCAAAGACCCTTATTTTGGTAACCTCTCCTTTGGCAATGAATCGATGCACCTCTCTGACAGAACCGGACATTTTGATCCTGTTCCAATCAAATCTTTTCAATATGATACGTTGGAGAACTGCAAGTGCAATTTCAGACTGAAGCTGTGTTTTTTGACTACAATCATTTCTGCCAGGTTTCAAAGTAATTTTGCAACCTTACCTATAGCCTGGCACTTTCGAGTTGGCGGTCCTTACATATAGATACAACCTTTCCTCATCTTTCAGGCCCATTTTCAAGCAATCAAAGGAATCTCTCGAGTGGTGTCTTGTGAAATCAGTGCACCTTGCATAGCCATGGTCCTGGAGCGAGGACCGAAAACCCGACGGATATGGTGATGGATGCAGTGTCATCGGAAGGGTACAACGATCTCCCAGGTGATTGACGGACTTCCAAACGGTGAGGGTGAAGGTCGTCCTAGTAAGATACTAGATCTAGGCAATCCGGAGCTTCAAGTTATACGGGACAGGATGGCCTAAAACTTAGAGTAGTGAATCTGGCTAATGGGCTGGACAAGGGATAATAGTACGTACGCGCTACATTTCGAAGTCAAAGTTCGCATCCTCTCCCGAACTCACACCATTACTGAGCAACGGTTGTGTGAGGAATTTATGTGTGACGCTGTTCACCGGCGTCGGTCCGAAAGCCAAAACTGGTAAGCCTTCCGTAATGAAAAGAGCCAGGGCCTATAGCTAGGCGAACGGTTGCGCAGGCTCTCCTCCAATCACAGCTCTTAAAATTAGCCTTAGCGAGGTATTACGGGAAATTTCCTCGCCTAAGTGCTCTCAGAAAACGCTGATTCGGACTGTTTGAGCAGCGTCAGGGCCTGAAGTTGATCATCTTATGAGACTAGTAGGCCCACACTGTTCAGAGATTTATATAGTATTATATATACAGCAGAATGTCACTGTCACCTCATATTCCTACTTGTTTTGAGGTACACTGAGTTATGGCGATTCGCATCCTAGTTGCTGAGTTATTGTTGCCGATATTGAATAACCGTGGTGTGCCGTGAGAATCTTGATCTGGTCAATATGGCCGATCTGGTCAAGACAAAAACCAAGCGTCATACTAAATTGACTTATAGAGCTCGGGGATGCACTTCGCGTCGCCAACGGCCAATATTAATATTTTCTCCCCTTGAGTCAGTCTGATAGGGACCACATCGAAATCGTCAACTCTGTTTCTGCATCAGTAAAACACAATTGTGTGTGAAACATTCAAATTTCCCACTAGCATTCTATAATATTATGTCATTTCTATATTCAATCATATGTGTGCAAAGTGCTAGATGTATGTATAGCACACTAGCAAACACTGCAGAAAATTCATAGGAATCAATTGCTGAATGGACTCTTCTAGTTACCTAGCTCTCTAGCAAAATAGATAATCTACTAACACTATCACTACGTTTAGCACCAGTATAAACAAAGTTTAGTTAGACCTAAATAAGGAACATGTTTAGAAGTAACCATGCTTAGTCATAATCTCGAAAAATCTCGCCCCATCGATGCTGAGCTGAGACTCTTCATTCACGCCTATGACTTACGCCAGGTAGCTTGCATTCAATGCTATCAATGTATCTACGAACACTCACAAATAGATGAACATTTTTTATCCAACACATTGGTGAGATTGTCTTAAATGAGCCCTACGTCTGCCTGGCCGAGGTATGTAGAATTCTAACTAGGTGATTCTCATGCACGAGGCAACTCCAAGCCTCGAGTACTAGTTTTCCGACGTTACCCCCCCTCTCTCGTACTTCCACCATCATGACGGTCAGTACCTTTATTCGAACTTCCTTCTCTGTCCTGAATATCTCCTAGGATGACATGGCGCACGATGCGCGTCGTGAGTCAAGAAACCGCGGCCTTTTCTGCGATTGCGACTCTTGCAAGACACAACGCCCAGACCAAGGTGGTCAAATTATACCATCATACTTGCACGACCTACATCGTCGCGAACAGACCCTACGGCTCTCCGCAATTGCACAACGGGGACGGGGACGGGGAAGAGCAGTTTCCAGTGACCCTCGACCATCTGTCATCTTGCAGCGTGGACGTGGTACTACTGCGCCACGAGGCATTTTGTCAGCCCCCAAGAACGATCCCCGCGGGAGAGCCATGACATGCACTGCCCCTCCTGTTCGTGACCGAACACATCCAAGTCGTGCGTCACCTGGGGCTCTCGGATCATCGAGTGAAATGCTACGGCGGCTGCCTCAGGCTTCCGGACCCACTGAATCGTACGTACAAGTCTCATCACATTCTATTCCGAGTTTGGTCTAATACTATTCTAGGTTTTCATACTCCTCTGACGACTTGATGGACACCACTGAAGATCTTCCGCCGGATGACTTGGACATTGACCCCGTGTTTCATACATTGGAAACACGTGTTCAAACCCCTCCGCCTTATGACCCATCGCCATCAACACCACGTGCGCTTCCTCAAGCTTCCGCTCGAACCCCTTCGTCGCAAGTCCCAGGAACACCCGAATTGGCCCGGGTTATTCCTCATACACATCTTGCCGCCTATCTTCCCCCACCACGCTCTCTTCCAATTCCCCTTAGCGATGGCCAGCCAGTCGTTGTTGCAAATTCTATTCCAGCTCTTGCCCCGCCGGGCCGCCGCAAAGCAGCGCCACCTGTTCGTGCACGTTCTACTCGTGTCCGCAAGAAGGCCAGGGTTAGGGCTGCAGGATTTGAGCCTGACGAAGACGAGACTCCGGCTGACAACCCACCAAACCCCACCGACACTCTGGGGTTGTATGATGACCCCGAAGGTGGCGAAGATATTCACAACGACCCTTTGCTTCACACAGACCCACCTCCCGCTGTACCCGGGTTGGATCATGCCGTGGCTAGCACCGGAGATGACCCCACCTCAGCCCGGTCCCCACCACCTCTTGCATCCGTTGCTTTCGTCCTACCAACGCCACCATCATACTCTACGCCTCCAAGCGCACGTCAAATTTACGAAGGTGCTCATCCTACATGGTTTGGTCGCTTATTTGTCATCATAACTGCACTCCTCCACACTAAGCATCGCGTCTCATTTCGGGCCTGTGCGCTGATTTTACAGTGTCTCAATATGATTCTCCTTGCGCTCAACGTACTTGAGCACGCATCCCCTCTTCCTGTCACACTCCATACGGTCATA
This sequence comes from Tylopilus cf. pernanus, assembly GCA_038090575.1. Classification (NCBI taxonomy): domain Eukaryota; kingdom Fungi; phylum Basidiomycota; class Agaricomycetes; order Boletales; family Boletaceae; genus Tylopilus; species Tylopilus cf. pernanus. Next base: position 5,805 of record JBBPMZ010000675.1, on the reverse strand, counting down.
AATCGGCTTGACCTTAGTGACCGCTTCGTCACCTACCCGGTCTGTATCGATTGCCATCAAATTTACCCGAATGACACATCCGTTAGTTCTGTATGCTGTTCCTGTCACAACCCACTCTTTCGCCCTGTATCTGATCGAGTTTTCCGACTTGTTACTGGCCGAAAACCTCAACCACCCCCACCGTTATGTGCTGCCCCTCTCCAACTTCCATCCTCGCTCCTGGCCGACTTCCTTGCTAACGCGGACAATGAGATTGCTTGCGAGAGCTGGAAAGCTCGTAACCCAAATGCAGGCGAACTCCACGATATATCCGATGGCCGGGTTTGGAAAACCGCCCTAGGACCAGATCAATTACCGTTTTTCTCCAAGTCCGTTGACTCTCCTGAACTCCGCATCGGTGTAACAATGAGTCTTGACTGGTACGTGCATTGCACCCCATACCATATTCATCACCTCTTAACAATCCCTTCAGGTTCGGACGCAAGTCAAGCGTCTACGGTCCGAGTCATTCTTCAGGGGTTCTTTCCCTCTGTGTTTCAAACCTTCCTCGGGCGCTACGGTGAGTATCAATACGTGTGCATGTGATTATTCCCTCTAAAACCCAATCCTAGATACCGTGCTGAAAACCTCCTTGTCGCCTTTATGACACCCGGTCCCCAGGAACCAACTGGGAGTCAGTTACAACACTACATGAAGTTTGTTGTCGACGACCTTATTAAGCTCTACGAAGATGGTGTGATTTACTACACACCAGCATATCCAGAAGGTCTGTCGCGAGTACTACTTTCATCCTTCAGGTGTCTAATCGATTTTATAGGCCGGCGTGTCAGGCTACTTCTCTTAGGCATCATTTGCGACCATCCGGCGATGTGCAAGCTGTGTGGTTTTGCTGATCACAGCCACAATGAAGCACCGTGTCCAAAGTGCAAAGTGACAAAGCAAGACTTATTTACTGACGCGTCATTGAATAATGGTAAGTATCAAATTGTAATGTATATAGCGCTATCACTAGCAGCTAATGAATAATAGAGTTTCAAGCACGTAGTGGAGAAGAACACCGCAACCGGTGTTTTGAAGAGAAAAACTTGGAATCTGATGAGGAACGCAAAGTGTATTTTGAACGCTTCGGTACACGCTGGTCCGAACTCGCACGGCTTCCCTATTTCGACCTTGTTCGGCATACAATAATTGATCCAATGCATAACCTACTACTCGGTGCGCGTTTTTAGGTAATGATTGGCTTGTATTTACCAAAAATTTGCAGGTATTGTCAAGACGCAATGGTATAATCGATGGATTCAACCCTCAGTACTTAGGGCCTCGACACAGACAAGACCGCGGGAGCTCGATATCATCCATAAGTTCTTAAACACCGTAAGTAGACTGCGAGTCGTTTGTATTCTATTCATTTTCTGTCGCAGTTCGAGGTTCCACTTTGGGCAGGAAAGCTTCCTGTTCGCGTCGGTGAACCTGCTGGAGGTTCCCTTACAGCGGATGAATACAAATTCGCCGCAATTACTGTCTGGCCAATAATCGTATGTTTTGTTCTCTTCGCTCATCTCAAGTCTACTAATACTGTGTTGCAGATTCCGGTCATATGGGACCTGTTTATAGAAGAAGCAAAACAAGAGTTTGACGCTTCGAAGGGTTCATTTGCCAAACGACAGGCCCAGTTCGACAAAGATTGGACCGCTTGGCAGCAACGTCAAGAAGCACCTTCGAGTTCTACAGGTAAATCTCGTAAGGGGAAACAAGCCGCTGACGAACCACGACCTCCCAAACCACCACTGCTCCGGATGCAGCAAGATGAGCCTACTAACTTTCTTAAACTCGCAACAGCACTCAAGATTTACTGTGGCAGTTCCATAAAGCTCGACATGCTTCCTCGCGCAGCCACACTTATGCGAGACTATCTACTGGGATACAAGAAGGTATGGTTGAGGCTATCGTATATGTGGTAGAAGATCCACTACTGAGAAATACGTGTTTTAGATGTATGGCGCCGAGTCCATGAAACCCAACTTTCACTGGGCCGTCCACCTTCCTCAGCAAATCGAAGATTACGGTCCCGTGTATAATTTCTGGGCATTCCTTTCAGAACGACTGAACAAAGTCCTCAAAAGTTCAAACTCCAACAATTGGACTGGCGGACAAATTGAGGTTTCGATGACGAGAGAGTTTGCTCGCAGTGCTCGCCTAGATTGTTTTGTAAGTACTTTCACAAATTCTGATGTTTCGCACTCATAACGTTCTTACAAGATTCGCTCTGTCATTTCCTTTGCCGAGAATACGACTATAAGCATGGTTCTTCAGCAGTTGCTTGGTGACGATCATGAAGCTGTCGGGACCATTCAAGACACTATACGTGAGTTCCCAAATCTCAATTTTGCCTTGTATTGTCGACATCTCTTACAGGAAACATTGGTCATACACGAGTTACCTGGGGTCCACAGGCCTTCGCAACCCCCAAACGGCTCTCAGATATCGCTCGCATTGCAATTGTGCGACATCACAACTCTAAACGCCCTGGTAGTGTCCATCTCAGTCTTGACTTCAATCCACCTCCCGGTTCTCGGCCCTTGAACGATTTCGGCGTGTTCTTTCAATATGCCATGCTCGACGGCCGCCGGATCACACCACTTTCTCATGCCACTCGCAACTCAGCCGGATCATCGCTTGTCAAGGTAGTACTTGGAGAAAGGGCAGTCTATGGTGAAGTATTGAGCCTATTCACTCACGCACAAGATGGCATCACAGATGGATCCCGCCTACTTGCAGAGTTTCGATGGATGATCGAAATTGATCTAGTCCCAGTTGATGATGATGTGTGGAACCAATTGTACGTGTTGCATCTTGTCGCCACAACATCTTCTCAACACAATATAGCCCTGAGCTTGATATTTGCTGTTTCGAACTCGGAAAATACTGGGACCCAAGCAATGTTAGAGCACCTCCCGCCGTGCTCCCATTTGACTTTATCAGCTGCCAGATCGCGCGGGGAACCATCGAGACAACAAATCCACCCATGTGGATCACTACTTCATTGGATAGAGTACGCTTTCTACCTATCGTACACAGTAGTCACTAACACTGTATCTTAGCATCCGAGTGCATGACATAGACAGGATCACGACTTGGGGCATGTACCGGGGTCGAGGACGGTTCCAAGTCATCCAAGAAGGTCATCGTATGTTTTCAATAGTCGCCATTGTCGTAATCCGAACCATACCCGTTGTCGTCCGAACCATACCCGTTGCTGTGGGTGGATCCCTGTTCAGAAGCCGTCACAGGCTTCTTGGTTCCAAAGCCTTCAGGGTCGTCGTATTCACCCCAATCTGCAAGTAAGTCGACATTCCTTGGATCCTCCTTGTTGATACAGAGCCAGTCCAGGTTGATTCCAAAGCTATATGGCGCAGCCAAGGGAATCCGAGGAGATTCACGCTCAGTATCTCGAACTCGGATAAGACGAAAGCGTTGTTTCTGCTGTGCGGTCAGCGAGGAACGCCAGAGATCGTAAAGCTCGTGATAGACATCAGTAAGCTTATCGGTAATCAAAATCAAAATCAGTCACTGATTGTATCGTTGCCGTTGACAGGTTCTCACCTCTTGAGAGCGCCAGGAACACTTCATTACCTCAACAAACGCCATGCCATCAACATCAGCACACTCTGCTACACCCGCTTTCCTCGCCATCTCCCTTTTCCAGTTGTCCTTTGTCAGGATGGCCTCGTCTTCAGGTCCCGAGCCTTCATCCGACATGTGTTCAGCACACACAAGAGCAGTCGGATCAACTCCATGCTTGGCGACGTATGCATCACGTGCCAACATTAGTCGCTCTGCTTTCTGAAATATGCATTTTTAGGACTGATTTCCATTGGCAGGATCTGGGCTTACCTCCTTGCGACGCTGGGTCCAACGGTTGCCACGCTGGGTATCGGACTTAGCGGAACGTCTCGCGGCGTCATTCTGCGTCTTCCACTCCACTTTGAAACCTCGGTAGGAATCTTTTGCAAATTCGAATAGCGTGTCCTTGTTCCATTTAACGGTTCTGTTGTGTAGGCTAGCATCCATCCCTGAGTTCTGTGAGGAACGTTATGGTGAGTTTGTCTCAGTCGTTTCGTACTTGGTAATGTGCTAACCTTCATGTCGTTCCATACCTCGTTTGCAATTTTCGTGAACAAAAGACGATTGTGACCATCATTCACATTCGTTTCAAACTTGGGGGTAAGGTACCTCTCTTGTGTAACGTCGTTGATACGAGCTTGATCAGCATCTGGCCAGCTCTCTCCTTCAGAAACATGACACAAATAGCGAAATTTAACATTAATGAGACGCTGAAATTGGGCGGTAAGTCACATATTACTGCTCGGAGATTGCTACTCACTTTAAGTTCTTTTCGAGCTGCCTTTCCGGCTTCGGATAACCCCTTTGACTGCGCAGAAACATCCTCGGCGTTTTCGTCATACTGGCCAATCCGGAGTTCATCACCGGTCGCTTGAGTTGGGGGTGGTAATGCTCGGGGACGGCGAACCTGAGACCTTCGGCCACGTGAGACTCCACGACCGCGGGTGGTGCCCAAGCTGTTAGTATTCTGCTCAAGAGTCGACAAACGTGCATTCATATTCACTTGGTTGGTTGACTGTTCCTGACGCATGTTGTTTACTATGTCATACAGGCCGTTGAGTGTAGCAGGTCCAGGCGAAGTACTCAGAGGAGAACTCTGTTGTCGACGGGTACGATGGTGTCCATGACGAGTGGATGAAGACTGGTCATCGGAGGAGATGGATGGGGAACGGGCTGAACGGCGGCGGCGGCGACGGAATGAATCACCACCTTGACGGCCCGGATTCGTTCCCTGAGCCTGGTCGATGGGTTGTCTGTACTGGCGTGGATCCATGGTCCGTCCCCTCGTATGCCCCTCAGTCATCCTTCCATCACTATGGGCATGGGGGTTTGAGCTATCCGCGGGGATTTGTGGTGAGTAAACAGCGCATATATCGAGGTTAGACACATGCTCACTTTCCAGGTCTTCCAGAATTCATCCCGGCGTTCCCATAGGGGTATGGGCTTGTCGGACCATCTCGATACGGATCACGTCGAGGTTGCGTAGAACTAATAGTGGTGAGTGCTGGATCGATCGCGAACGTACTCCCGGGCCCATTCGATTGACTTGATGTAAGGCTGGCGATAATCGCGACCTTTGTGGTATCCGGCAGGGCCATCCATACCTCATCTGACATGAGCAAGGAAGGAGGACGAGGAAGCACCATTTATTATGGCGTTTTTTAGAACGGGAGCAGGCTGGGCTGGTGGTACCGGTGCGGTACCGGTAGTGTAGGCAATATTATTTGCAGAGCGAGATCTAATCCACACGTGACGTACTTGAGGTAGCGTGATCTAATTGTATTCTATTTGGCAATTTCCATACATGATTTTAAGGTCTGATTAGCTGGCTAAACACACCTCTATAGGTCGTCTAAGTAGCACACTAGCTGAATGTCACCAAACCGTAGATAACATAGGGAGTATGAGATCATCTGACTAGACTTTACATGTATCCCTATTTTCGGAGGTAGTACAACGTAGCTAAATGCCTTACGCCCCGGCTACATACTCGCTGGTTACTCATGTTTATCTGACACAAATAGACACTAATTATGTGTGTACTGTACGCAGTGTATGTGATCCAAGGATTACACAGACTTGGACAGACAATATTAGTAACCACCATGACTGGCAGAGTCACAGACTCTTACAAAGAGCAAGTTAGTACACTGGTACTAGTGCCAGTGGCTTACCAGAACT
>JBBPMZ010000674.1:0-11394 GCA_038090575.1 Tylopilus cf. pernanus | reverse complement strand
GTCCCCTGACCGCCTTTGGAAACATCCGATCCATCACCTTTGACACGCCTTTTCCTGTGGATATAAACGAACAGCAGTTACTCCTCTTGGCATCGTCGTGGCCCCGTCTGGAGAGCTTCTGTGTGGGAGACAGCTGTGAATCCAGCGTCATCACTCCCAGTGGATTCCTGCAGCTGCTCGAGAGATGCCGATGCCTCAAAAAGCTTGAGATCACGTTCGACACAAGTGACTACAAGGAAATTCCTCAGGGGCATCCATGGCGTGGACTGACCATGCCAAAAGGCTCATCCATTTCCCTGCTTCACTCACCCATCAAAGACGAATCTGTCGAGGCTCTCGCAGTGTTCTTCCACGTGGCGCCGTTTCCGAATGTTCGCTTGGGAACCCATTGGGACGATGATTGTAGTGGATCAGGAGAGGTCTATGATCTCATGGGGAATTTGCATCCGATGAATGCACAAGGGCCAGCGCAGTGTTCCCGGCGGTGGTCAAAGGTTTTCTCGCTCGCTCGGAACATGTGGGAGGAAAGGAGGGAATTGAGACACTCTTTGGAGACCCAGTAAGAGATTCAAGGTGGCCATGAGAATGAGAATGGCGTAGTCCTACGGAGTCGTCGAAGAATGTAAATTTGTGAGTCTGGGTCTGATTGTTCCAGTGTATTAGTAGGAACACTCTGCGAGCGTAGCTTGCCGGTGCTCGAAGCTAGATATGTGTGTTTCTTGGAATCGTAGAGCCAAATCAGATCGAACTGGACTGCAAGTTTCAGGAGTGACGATGATACCCCATTCAAACTAGCCAACGCTATCGAATACCCACTAGAGTATAGATAGAGAAAAACGCCTGACCATTCCTATGACAATAATGAAAGGATGTGGCGTACAATGGCGTACATGGCTACAAGAACCAAGCGGTGACGGATCCTGGCATGAGGCCTGCTCTACCTATATACAATGAGGCAAAGGACAGCACGATGAAAGCGTGAACGTGAGATGAGAGTAACGAAAACTATCCCAGCAAGTCGACCGCCGACGTGTACGAGGCTAATAGCCTAGCGTTGCTTTAGACCACCTTAGCATGTGGGTCGCCAAGTAGTCGAGAATACAAGATTATCACGCTTCCTCACTACCATCTTCGTCGAGTGCTTTCCAAGGTTGATAGACATCCTGCCGTCTGGAAAGTGAGCCTGACGTCGACCAAATATTGAAAAAAAGGGGAACTTAGCACTTACACATGTTCCCCAGAGGCATCAGACACATTGTCTCCTCCACTTTCCAGCTAACCACTGTCTACGTTTTGCCCTCTGGCGAAGTGAAAATGGGGAGGTGGAACGATGATCAGCGAATTTGCTAAAGACTTGGCGCAGCAGAGCATCCTCGTTATTCGTCCACCATCCGAATCTAGCCTCACTCTGCCACTGGGACGTTGGCGCAAAACGCGACCGAAACATTTTGGCCAGCTGCGGAGGGGGTAACGTGAGTAGTAACGTGACGGAAAGAAAGGACGGGGGGCGCACATTTGTCGGAAAGACACAGCAAATATGCAGGACATGCGAGTGCGCTCATCACGACTTTCTTATCCTTGAGGTATTCGGCTCGAGAATCTTCGTCTGCAGACTTTTGAATGAACTTCGTCCACGGCATATGAAATATGATGAGCATGCCGCGTTTGCCACGCTGAAACTACCAGGTCCCCTTGATGAGGCTAGTGGTAGGATCATCAAAATTAAACTTTCTTTGGGAGATCGTTCCGAAGTCTCAAACGTACTTTGCATGTTCCACTTGATCCAGTGGAACCCATTGTGACTCGTCAGCGGTACAAGTCTTTTCGACCTCGGAATCCTCGGGCGCATCTGCATCTGAGTATCTCCGTATCTTGCCTTTTCGCACTGTCCCGGTCCTGTTCCCGTTCCCATCCGAAAACGACTTACTGGAATCGAATCGCAATTTGGGAGGTTCATTCTCCCCTCCACCTCTCGATAATACCCACCGCACACGATACGTTTTCCGGATATGTGAGAACACACGGATGACGTCTCCCGCAGATTTGACATGCACGATTTGCAATGTATTCATCCTTTTTATCACTGTTCATTCCTGGACGCTGTGACCCGGGAGCTGAGTGCGAACACCTAGGAGGATTGACGAGTGGGTTCTTGAGAATCCTATTTGGGATCTCGGCCACTTTGGCCGCAGTCGCTGAAGTGCCCGAGATATCAGATACCGTCGGAAATTCGTGTAGCCCTGCGAGAAGTCCTGACGTCCCGACGGTATCAGCCATTTCGCGTGTTAATAAGACTATGTGGACGCTGACCTCCTTCAGGACGACGGACAAGTAAGAAAAACCGCTTGCGGTCGTCCGACGTGCACCACTCGACGACATTAACGGAATCCAGTTCTTGGTGTGCCTTCTTCTGCTCGACCTTGAGCGGGAAAATTGTGACCAAAGCTGCCTCTGGATCGTCCGCTGGGAGTGGTTCACAAATGGTACACAGCTCCTCGATGTCTGCCTCTTCTCTGACGGGAATCTGTTTAAGAATTTAGCTAAAACCGTGCAAGTGTCAACGAGGAGAGTGTCTCCTTACAGAGTCAGGCTGTGCTCTTCGGTATGTGCGACATTTCAATCGGAGAGGGCAGTCCCCACACAAAGGATCCTTGACCTTGCATACCGTGCTTCCGAGTTCGATCAGTGCCTGGTCGATGTCACCCGGACGCGCAGAACCCTCTACGAAGGTTTCTGCACTTTCCCACAATATATCCTGAGCTTGTTTTGCCTTCGGTGGAGCGTAGAACGCCAAAAATCTTGTGAGCAGACGAATGACGTTCCCATCTACCGGGTAAAATCAGTGTTAATATAACAATTGAATTGCACGAGCAATCAACTTACAACAGGAACACATTAGTTATAAGCAATATAGCAGATTGCACCGGCGCTGTAACGACCAATCCCGGGTATCTTTTCTTGCATATCCTTGGCGTTATCTGGAAGTCGACCATCGAGTTCTTTGACTTTTTTCGCGCCGCTCAACAGACGAGCAGCACGAGAATAATAGCCGAGCCCTTTCCAGAGGTTATTGACAGTGTCGATATCTGACGCGGCAAGATCTCTGATGGTCGGGAATCTGAAGAAACATCTGAGTTGAAGAGACCACGAAAGCAACATGTTGAGGTACGTACGTACTTTGCCATCCATTTAGTGTAATAGGGTATGACGGTGACCACCTGAGTTTGCTGAAGCATGATTTCTGATACCCAGACCTAGGGAAGAGACGGAACTTGCGCATCCGAGTCTCTGGTTTCCCTAACTTTTTGAAGACGTTGGAAATGAATAAGATGTATGTTGAAAAAAAGGAGAACCTCATATGCACGTTGCGCTATGCCATCCTTGTCCAGTAACGCATCAAACTTCTTTCGCCAGGGCATCCTCGAACCTCGCATGTTTGGCCATACCAGTCGAGCAACGACTCTCGGACCGGGTTAACGTCTGTGACGATATGCCAGGATGCTGGATGCATAGCAGAGCTCGAATTACTCGTGCTTGATGCTACCACTCGCGTGGTGGAGGTCGAGGCGAATGCGTGCGCCGCTTTTGACGCGACATTATTACGCGTCCGACGCATCTTTTTGCTCGTGTTTGCGTTCTTCGCAATGCGACCCGTCGGATGCTTCAAAAGACTCGCTGGAATCGGCATCGTGAGTTCATGTACGCTTGGGCATGAAGAGTGAGTCTGCAAAGTTTACTTCTGTTTGTAGTACTAGGCTACTAGCTATACTCATCCAGCGACCCAATCTTTCGCAGCAAGTCCCATCATGACAACTGACCACGCCTCATCGACATCACTCGAATATATCATTACCCATGTCTTTCTCCCTGTCCAACTTCCCAAGAAAACTGACTATACTCCAGAAAACGATCTTCAACTGCTTCGCTTCGTATGCACTGCCGCCCATGCATATGTTGCCTATGCCTCCGATTCCTATAGATCTCAATGGCTCTGCATCACAAGGATGTTAGAAAACTTTCAGCTCTCCATTCAATCTGGGCATTTGGACAAAGACCTTGTCACCTCTCAGCTGGACGAGATAGAGACAGGGGGTACGTTCACGGGCAGTGACGGGCTGCTTGCTACACTATTATACTGCAGGCCATGCTGACAATCCATAGATACTCTCACATTGTTTGTCCGACCTCGAAACACTGCATTGTTAATTAAGAAACACGATGACCGAGTACTCATCGAGTCGTTCGAGGTATCTCCAAACGAAGTCGCTATCAAGGAGACTAGGGGCCCTTTGATATGCCACTATCCTAGTTCTGCTGTCGAGATACCCGATAAGGTGTTTGTTGGTGCGAAACTCCGGTCAAGACTCGTTGATTTTGTGTCCTTACCTCACACTGGTGGCGCTCCCGGTGACCCGCAAAAAACCAATGCCCTATTTTTCAGCGAGCTGCTAGGTGTTGGTCGCGTGGCTGACGTCTCTCGTATCACTAAGCGTATCCGTGACGACGTCTTCGTCCCTGACTACGCCAGTTATGACTACGATGATGACCCACATTCACCCTCAGGCTCTTGGCGTCGTTCGTCAATCTGGCTCCTCATCAGGGTCGCTATCCAGACATCTCTTCATCGCGAGTCTCTTGGACGTCCGCTGTACAAGCAGGTCTTACTTTTTTTCCTGTGTGTTCTTGCGATGGACGAAAACAATGTGACCCTTTCCGATGATTTGCTTCATTTAATGGGATGCAAAATTCTCCGACGTCTGACCAAATTTGGCCCTTCTATCCCCGAGCGGCTATCCGAGATGGCGTTCAAAGCTTGTGCATCCCTTCGAGAGATCCTTGACGCAAGAAGAGTGAAACGCAGTGTTCGCCCATCTGCGTTTCGGAACCCATCCCAGGATGAACTCATCAGGGACAGCGAGTCCCTCCTCCAGAACACCGACAAATATATTCATAAGGTTCTCGCTAATCTCGACCAGAACCATAGTAATCCTCCCTTCCGACCTGGTCATCGTCCCCGCGGCACCATTAAAGACTTCCTGTCTTCGGACGGTACCTTTTTTACAGAAGCGTGTGCTAAGGACAAGGATGTTGCCCTATGGGACGTTGAGCAATTGGTCGAGCAGGGGACCTTTGATGACTGGGTTGCTAATGTGACGAATGTGAACGAGGCATGTTCGCAGATCGAGATTTTGATGGATGCATACTTGGCGGCTCGCCTCGCCAATAGATCATTGGAAAGTGAAGAAAGATCAATCGAACTGCTGACAGGGATCGAACTTTTTGTTGCAATCGACAAGCTGGTAGCGAGGGAGATTCCTATACTTGCCGATTATTCCCCCGAAATTCCGCTTCAAAGTCTGGAATTTTTACTTCTACGCAACAGAACAAGCTTTCATCGTCTTTCTTGCGCCTATCAGTATCTATCTGCTCGCCACTCTCGATCATTCCCAGGCTGGTCAATACTTTCGGACGATTTCACTGAAGATAGTTTTCCTGTCCGCTACTATGACCGGTTCCGGGATCTGCAGGAGCTTAAGATTTGCATCGATGCAAACATGACATCCTTACCAGTCTCGTCGCTACTAACCAAAGTGGTTATCTTTGAGCTGCAATGCCCAACGATCATTCGCGTTTGGCGGTCTTCCGTAGCCCGAATCCTGCATCACTTTCACATATCCTGTCATAGAGACGGAAACGAATTCTCAGGCTTTCAAGCAGAAAGAAAGGAACATTTACTCGCGGGGAACTCCGAATTGCGGCGCTACTTTGTGTGGCACAATGTCTCGGCTCTCCATGTTCAACTCTACTTTACTTATTTTGATCCAGAGGGGAAAGGTATCCCTACAGTGGGTTATGCCGTCGAGTTTCGCCCACGCCATGACCGTGACCTTACTCTAGCAAGATGGTGGCCTTCGCAATATAACGCTCCGAGTTTTAGTTTATCAGCCGGGTCTTCAAGTTCCCTTCTAGCCTCTCAATATATGTCTACCGCTCACACTTCAAACGACGTGTTAGCTTCTCAAGTTTACTGTACACCAGATCTCTCCCTCGACGAATTTCTTGCATTTGCTCACTTGCGTGCTGGTGGCTCTCTTCAGTGGCCCAACATCCTTCACGGACTTCGTAGTACAAAACTAAGCTTCCGTCGTATTGAAGTTCATTACCTCATTTCCAATGCCGCCCTTCAGGTGGGACCGCTCAATCTTAACACAGGGACATTTATTTGGCACGAAGAACTCCAAGACTCATCCTTCTGTAACACTCTGGTCGATGAGCTAGAAAATTTGTTCTTCAGTGCTGTAGGCGGCTCGGTAGATGCGGTGCTTATGTGCACCATATCCCTATTACTCACTCGTGTTGCTGAAATGTGTCCCAGCGAAAGTGTATTGGACTGGTCCCTTTCCCTTCTTCGGAGGGTCCGCAGCCATACGTTGAGTTGGATCGAGGAGTTGTTATACAATCTGGCCATGGCACCGACGAACGAAGAACGCGGCTCCCTATTACTGGATATGATCGCCACATGTCGAAGCACGTTTGACGTGGGCCCGGGGAACTTTTTACCCAAGCTACTATGTTCTGCAGAAGACGTTGATGCTGTGGTATCTTGCACTCTCCTGACAGAAGTCCTCCGTCCCAAGGGTACCCCGGTTTTTTTGAATTAGATGATTTTGTTCAATTTTGGCTCTTTAGACCTCATAATCTTTCACGAACACGGGCTTTCGGCGCTTTTGGTTTGGCGGAATCGCCGTATATCCTTGGCTTTAGAGAACTCCTTGAAAGATGCCATCCTTGCGGATCCGTCTCAGTACGGCATCGATCTTGCGGTTCGCAAGATGTTTGGCCACAAACAACTAGGCACACAGCGATGGGAACCGTTGCAATATCCCGACGAGCGTTGGATGAAATGCAAACCAGAGGTAACTGATCAATCTTCGCGGACAGTCCATGTAAACCTATTCACCGGAGAACTTCGCGTGGATGGTCAATGGTTACCGGGATTGCCACTCCTAATGCACCAGTTCCCGGAATGGCAATACATTTTTCGTGATGTATGTGGTGTCATCACGACACGATCACTCGGTCTTATCTCTTGCTCGCAGCGAGGCTTCCTTCTCATATCATCTGAGCTCCCAACAATGGACTTTACTACCCATATCATCACGCCCGGATATAGAGTAGGTGATGAACTCCGTCTGTGATAAGACACTCAGTCGGTCACCTGCAGATGCACTTTTCGCTACGAGGTGGCGTTCTGGTGGTTCAAGCCCAACATAACCATACGGGAAACATCCTCCAGTATATTCCTCGTGAAGCGTTGGGGGATGACATTCCACCTGCGCTCATCAACAGTCACGTCCACTGGTTAGACTTGTCGACTAAAACCATCGAGGTGCACCCTATGGGGCATACCTTGGGATCATCTTTAGAGCACTGGAAAATCGATTTTGCATCCGGACGATATCGCGTGCACAAGGGTTGTTACACCCTCGTCGGCATGCAAAGCCAGACTTGGAAAATGGTCTCGCAGTGTTTCAGGGGTCTCCAGTTATACAGGGGTCCACCTCAAGGCCACTGGAAGCTATCCGACAATCTCCTAGTAGTCACATCCCCTGTCAACTACCTGCAATCTGGGGGAGCACTACATTTGTCTATCATGTTGCCTGCATACAGTCTGTCATTTTTTGTCAACGCTGAAGGAGAACTCGAGTCTTGCGACTTCAAGGACATGGTCTATGACGAGAACCAATGCATTGGGACACTGTTCGGACTAGAGAGTCTCCTTGTCCTCCGGCTGAGGACCCAAATTGGCGATAGGATCGTCCCGGAGGGACTCACTTTCAGACGTGTCCTCATACCGGATGGCCACCTCCAAAAGTTGGGCAGTGATCAGATTCGCATTGATTGCGCACGCACTTCGGTGTGCCATGGATACGACGTGGATACGGATCTGGGCCGTTTGAATGGTGATGGCAGCATAAGAAGCACGGAACGTCTTGCTTATTTGCATGAAATAACCAGTTTCAATCACTGGCCTGATCCACTTACGTGCAAATCAGGTTCTGAGGCTGCGCTTTCAAGTATTCTACGGTCAGGGGGTTGTCGATCGGTCTTCAGACTCAAGTCGTTTAGCTTCCGCTATTTGCCACGGCGCCAGAGTCCTCGATATATGGTTGCATACCAGGGAATAGAACGAAACTATTACTGGCAACGGAAGTTTGACTTTACTGAACTGACCTGGACTAAAATCGCGGATGATGATGCTGATGCCTCCCTGGAACGGACTGTGCAACGATCAGCCCATCTAGAACCAACTATTGGCACTCCTACCAGACCAAGTGTCATGAAAGACAACAATAACGACAGTCCCAGCAGGTACTCGTCTGCTCGTCTTGCATGACTACTTTTCTTACAAATTCCCACTTTTATGTACAGGTCACAGGTCACATTTCAGGCGCCACTTCATCAGTTATTTTCAAGCAGGGGTGCGCCAACATTACCGGCCAGAACCCCTTCGATTTTGCTTTACGAGACCCGCGAAAACGTCCCACTTGCTAATACCCGCGGACTGCCCTTGAAGTCATTCTTTTCTTCCTTGCCAGTGAATGAGTCCGATCCCGCATTTCAACGGGAATATATCGCTCTTCTTGAAAACAGTGCGCAGAGTGCCCGCGACGATTCAGGAAGAATTTCCCGTACTCGGAGCAGCGGTTGGTTCGGAGCACTTCAGGAATACTACATCCAGTGCAGATCTGCATATTTCAACGCCCTGAACGCCCTTATGAGGTGCCTAGATCCAACAGCCAACCCACTGGAAAAGGCATTGCAACAATTTGGACTGTGGCCACCGATTACGGGTGAATCTCTCTTGCAATGTCTTGCATCTGCCTCGCCGATTGCCAGTGAGATTACGCCATATTGGAAGAAATGCCTGACGTCCTTCGCTTTGCTCCTCTTGGATCTTCAGCGCTCCCGGAGATTGATTCTTTTCGCTCTCCACGGTCTCGAGGAGGAGTTCTCAAAGGAACTAGAGAATGAGCCATGTGATGGGTGGAATCCTGAAGAATACCCTGACTGGCTATTGATCCAGGTACATCTCTGGTGCTTTAATATTTATTTCCTCATACATTAATTGTATCTGCAGATTCAAGGAAACTTCCTCATTCGTCGCGCGCAGGCGGAAACTGCCATGGAGATGATGTTTCCGAAGTCCGGAGAAAATACACTCATGCAGGTCAACATGGGCGAAGGAAAATCTTCTGTCGTCATCCCAACGATTGCCGCCGCTCTGGCTAATGGCAAACAGCTTGTCCGAGTTGTTGTTCCAAAAGCCTTGACAATGCAGATGTTTGAAATACTGGTCGCTCGACTTGGCGGACTCGCTAACAGGCCGGTATACAGCATACCTCTCTCTCGCAACAGTCTCAGTGACATTAACTCTGGGACTAATGCCCAACTCTATCAAGAAATGGTGCTCCAATGTATGGAAGAGCATGGGATTCTCCTTGTCGAGCCAGCTCACATCGCGTCGCTCAAGCTAATGAGCATAGATAAACAAATTCAAAACGGGACACGAAAACTGGTAGACTGGTACCAATTGGTGAAGTCTCCGTATGACCCGAAACATCTGTCACTGATATCGGTATGAACGTATATTTACCATAATGGCAGATTATTGCTGAATGTGTAATTTCAGCTGATTGAAGGTAGCTTCCTGGGTCAATTGTTTCGATCGCTGAGCCAGCTGCCAGCACGTCACCGCCTGAGATCAGCGAATGATCTACGGGTCGATGACCACAAGGACACTATGAGTGCCATGCTTGGCAGCCCGTCCGTGTGGTTGGCACTCCAGAAATGGGTTGACTGCTATGCCCGAGACATCTTGGACGAGAGCGACGAGATCCTTCACACCCGCACCCAATTCGTTTACGCAAATGGCCACCGCCAACATGTCGACGGATACCCTGAAAGATGGATCATTATTCAACGGGTTCTTGGACTTGTGAAAGAACGCGCACATACTCTTTCGAAAAACCATCATAATTCAATAGAGTACGATCTGGGCCCACCGGGATCGTTTCCGCACATTCACCTCGTGCTATCTTCCAATGTCGGCAGACGGCTCATATCACTGATCGTAGAAGATGTAATGGATGGCCAGCTATCCGAGTTAAACTTCCGGAACGTGACACCAGTGGTATATGATGCAATTCGTGCCTTTATATCGGACGAGAACGTCCTTTGGCTGCCTGATACCGTGAAGATAGTTGAAGACTTTGCGAAAAAATCTCAATACACCAATCTTTGGAATGCTCTGCTACTTCTCCGTGGTCTCCTAGCGTCTGGCATCCTCCTGTTCACTCTGGCAGAGCGAAGATGGCGCATTGATTATGGTCTGGCCCCACGGAACCGTCGTCATGAAGACAGTCGCTCTGCTAACGAAAATCAAGCCAGGACACTTTTGTCCGTTCCATATCGGGCGAAAGACATGCCAGCAACCCATACGCAATTCGGCCATCCAGACATCACTATTATTCTCACTTGTCTGTCTTACTACTACGCAGGATTGACTGAAGATCAACTGAGGGCTTCTTTCGAGCTTCTTTTAGATGAAGGCGATCCGTCCATGGAGTATGCACATTGGGTGAAAGAATACGACCCCAAGTCCCTGCCAGCTTCATTGCAGACTCTCGGAGACATCATGCTCAGGTCGTCAGAGCAATGGGACAAGGTCACATTCCCTCTATTCACTCGAAATCAAGCCACAATAAATTTCTACCTGTCTCGAGTGGTGTTCCCAAAAGAAGCACAAGGATTTCCTTGGAAGATCTGTGCGTCTGGCTGGGATTTGGCTGAGAAGCGGGAAAAACTTATCACAGGTGAGGGAGATAGAATCCTTCGGTGTCCAATGTGATCGTTGAATGCTTTGTGCGCCAGGGTTTTCTGGCACAAATGATGGACGGTGGTTATTACCCACAGGAATTGCCCAGCGCGACCTCGATCATCAGAAAGGCACGAATGTCAAGATAGTTTCATACCTCTTACTGCCTGAGAACGATTCTTACACTGTCACTCATGAGAATGGTGAACGTTGGAACACGTCCCGACTGCTGCAAGTGGTAGCAAAGCAACACCCCCAAATTCGTGTGCTTGTGGATGTTGGCGCACAGATTCTGGACCTTTCGAATATACAACTAGCGAAGGAATGGCTCGACATCGACCGGGATGCTTTCGGTGCCGTCTATTTCAGCAAGCACGACGAATTAATGGTGCTCACGCAAGCTGGAACCGAACACCCTCTGATATCGTCACCACTTTCCCAGCAGTTGCACCGTTGTGTTGTCTATCTAGACCATGCACATACCAGGGGCACCGACTTGAAGCTCCCTAATGGGT
>JBBPMZ010000673.1:0-11401 GCA_038090575.1 Tylopilus cf. pernanus | reverse complement strand
TGGAATGCTGTCAAATGCAGCAATGGTTTACTGAGGAGTGGACTCAAGTGAACAAGCTTCAAGCTCAAGCAGGTATATATTTTATTGTTTATTTTTCAAATCAGCTAAATCCCTTACATAGATCTAGTAGACTTGTCATATTATTTGACCTCTTACAAGAAAGTCTTGGTGAATCTTTGTGCAAATTGGCAGTCCAAGCTACACACCATTCCTATTATGACACTTGAGGATTGGGGACCAACAGTTCAAGAGCTCAATGAAGCAGCAGGAATTCAGTTGCTAGATATGGTGGCAAGTGAAGATGACATTTTAGAAAGTGAGTGTGGAAGTGACATGATGGTTGAAAATGAGTTGTTGGATGTGGTAGAAGAGGTTGCTTTGATGGATAAATATCATAGGAACTTCAAGGACAACATGGACTTTGATTTAGAAGGATCAGTTTGGGAGTATGATTTGGAGGACTTAGAACATCCTTCTTCTCCTACTAGACATTAGTACTATGTATGAATTGTATACTAGATATGCTTTCTATGAACACCTATGGGCATTCCCAATGACCTTCACCATCACCATGGGAATGTCCAGGCATCCTTTATAACCATTCATGGCCATTTCCAATGCTCTTGACCATCAACCTGGAAATGCCCAGATATGCTGTTTAACCATTTATGGGCATTCCCAATGACCTTGACCATTTGTATGGGAATGTCCAGATATGCTCTTTAACCATTCATGGGCATTCCCATTGACCTTGGCCATTTGTATGGGAATGTCCAGATATGCTCTTTAACCATTCATGGGCATTCCCATTGGCCTTGGCCATTTGTATGGGAATGTCCAGATATGCTCTTTAACCATTCATGGGCATTCCCAATGACCTTGGCCATTTGTATGGGAATGTCCAGATATGCTCTTTAACCATTCATGGGCATTCCCATTGGCCTTGGCCATTTGTATGGGAATGTCCAGATATGCTCTTTAACCATTCATGGGCATTCCCAATGACCTTGACCATTTGTATGGGAATGTCCAGATATGCTCTTTAACCATTCATGGGCATTCCCAATGACCTTGGCCATTTGTATGGGAATGTCCAGATATGCTCTTTAACCATTCATGGGCATTCCCAGTGACCTTGATCATTTGTATGGGAATGTCCAGATATGCTCTTCAACAACTACTCATGGGCATTCCCAATGACCTTGACCATTAATATAATAATATGAAAATGTCCAGATATGTTCTTTAACCACTTTGTATGGGCATTCTCAATGACTTAAATCATTAACATGGGAATACTCAAAAGGTCTTACACTTCCAATATTTATAATCATTTGAACTTATGGTCATTGGTCATTTCTAATATATTTTCAGTATTTGAATATACTATACAAAAAATCAGATCAAAATAACATACTATATCTACTATGTATAACTATCTTAGAAATCACTTACTAGTTAATCATTAGATTATCAACTAACTGGTAGAAAATAGTCCAGATTGTCTAGTAGTAAACACAATGTTGATGTATATATTTAATCATGATTATAAAGCCAAAGCAATAAATCATATAGTTTTTTTAAGGAAAAAAAGACCCCTGACACCCCATAATAGATTAGGCAGGTGCTGGGAATTTCTAGAGTCAATATAATATTAAAAGCATATTGGGGCATATGGGCAAAATTCTATTGGGCAAAGAAATTAGCCCAGTATCTAAGCCCAAAAGTTGGGCAAAACCACAATATAGTTGACAAAGTGGTTTAACCTTTTGTTATATTATGTTGTGGCAACTTGCTGGGCAAAAGTGGTTACCTGAGGTGCAGACGGCGCTTTCTAGTGAGTCTCGTTCACGACCACAACATAGCCTTGGTACGTCTTTCATTTTGGGTCACAGCTCAGCAGAGTACAGAGCTAATGTAACCTTTGAATCTAGCCTCCACCTCTCCCATGAGCGTCCGAAAGTGAATCAGTCTTGATAGTATCCATGAATTCCAGGCGAACTCCTCTCTGGCCAACTCACTTCTGCGTTCAACATTGACCAGGCTGGTGTCCAGATTGACAGCTATAGTGGTATGTGTTTCGTTTTAGGTTGCAGTTCTCTCGATATCAATCTCAATGAATTCCAAAGACGCATTTCCCAGTCCAAACTTTCACTGTCAGCCCATTTCCGTCTGTTTGCCTCAGCGTTCCCTGGCGGCTTGCTATTAATACTTCTTCGTTCAACATCGGCCAGGCCGGCATTCAGATTGGAAATAGCTGGTGCGTCATTCATCTATGTTGTGGCTCTCTCAATGGGTCGATCTCAATGAATTCCATACAATGGTTTTCAGCCAATACGTCTACCTTTGTTTCTACTCTCTTTACCTCAAGATTTCCTGGCGGTATCGACCAGGCCCGTTGGTTCATTGGAAATAGAGTGCATGTTTCATTTAGGTTGTAGTTCTATTGATGAGTCGATCTCAATGAATTCCACACAGATGCCCAGGATCAAGCCGCGCCGTATCAGAGATAGTCTCCCACATACCGGTTATACCTGATCCAGCGGGAGGTGTACTAACTTGTATTGTCAATGGTCACGGTGGACATGATGATTCCAACCCGGTAACAATAATGGTTGAGGCCAGCGAGGTAGGCTCTCCTTGAATTACCCAGAGAAGTTCTTCACCGCATATCATGTTGTCTCAATAGCGCATACAAACTTGGGGTTTTTTCTATTGAGCGTACACCCTCGAGTGCACTATCATGTCCTGTGTGTGCACGCCGCACGCACACACGCATCCGCCTCTCCCTTGAGCTGCGTACATCCTAACCGAAATGATTGATGGAATGCAATGGATGCGGCAGACACGATGGCACTGGTTTGATGTCGCCATAACGAGTGAGGCACCAATCCGGTAACGATAACAGTTGAGGCCAGCGAGGTAGGTTTCCTTGAACTACCCAGAGAAGTTCTTCACCGCATATCATGTTGTCTCAATAGTGCATACAAACTTGGGGGTTTTTTCTATTGAGCATACACTCTCGAGTGCACTATCATGTCCTATGTGTGCGTGCTGCACGCGCACACGCATCCGCCTCTCCCTGGAGCTGTGTACATCCTAACCGAAATGATTGATGGAATGCAATGGATGCGGCAGACACGATGGCACCAGTTTGATGTCGCCACAACGAGTGAGGCCCAAGGTGAGTTCTCCTTGGACTACCTAGTCAAATTTCTCACTGCGTATCACTTGTGTCAATAGTGCATACAAACTTTACGTTGTTCCCTGTCCAGTGCACGCCCCTCGTCCACAAGCATTTCCTGCGTGCACGTGTCGCACATTCACATGCCCATTGCCCACTCTGCCCCCTCTTCCTTGTTGTGTCCATGCCACGTACATCCCAACTTGAACTGGAGCGGACTATGCAACGAAAGGATCCGAGTCCAGTGTCATGGGAGGCAGAATCGTGTAACCTTCACTAGATGGCATGGTTGTCGTTCTGAGTGGCCTTAGGATTTGTGACACGATGTGTAATGAACCATCATTGGGGCCGAAGTTCCCGTTCCCTCTGCCCAGGCGTGTTTTTATCTCGCCACCCTACGCCTCAGGCTCACCTCAAGTTTACGTGGACGGATCGATATGACAACCACATGGGGTTCTTCTCGCATCCTTATAAGGCGAAGGTCAGTTTTCAGCATTCCTGTCGTTGACATTGTCCCCGACCCACCCATCTTGCCTAGGTCTGTTTGCATCTTACCTCGCCACCCCCGTCGTTGGATCGTCCAAAGCTCATCCCAAGTGTTTACATATCATTGACCTTCAAGTTGGTAACAATCTCAACAACTATGAAATTTGTTCAGATGGTATCCTCATTCCTGATATATTTCGTCCCTGCGATCATCGTGCTCACCATCACCACCTAGTGTCGTCCGCTCAGTCCTCGACGTAACCTACACCTGCCTTGTATGCTACGTGCATATCAGAGGCCATGAATACTCCCTACGGTAAGATTTGCTCCCGATACCTCCTCACCACAATGCTTACCATCACTATCCCCAGCATTGTCAGCATTCTCCTGATACCGTCGCCTGCATCACCTACTATCAGAACGGCTATGAATAGTGTCAAGATCGGCACCCATGCTGATCTTTTTCCTTACTATCAGTCCTTTTGCTTCACTAATTACCTGTGCTTGTTAATTCTCGTCCGTGTGACATCCTTCCTACTATCAGAACGGCTATGAATAGTGTCAAGATTAGTCCCACATTCACTTTTCCCTTGCCAATCATTTTTCCTTGCCGGCCATTTTTCTTTACTGATTGTCTGTACTCGTTAATTCTCATCATGTGACGTTCATTCCCCTTTTCATACTTGAGTGTACTTGGGTGTATTGTCATGCTAGTAGCAACACTTAATAGTACTTCGTTGTAAATATACACTTGCTTGCACTTTGTATCCGACTTAAATTTGCTTATGTAATTTACTCCGTCATTGTTGTTCTTGAGTAAATTAAATAAATAATTTAAGTTTGAGTAAGGACACAGTAAGTACATACAAGGCACTTAAGACCCTTGTCATTTTGCTGATGAAGTTGTGTCAGTATTCTTATGGCAGCTTGACAGATTGGACAGGGAGAATTATTTAATCACAGGCTGGGACAGACTGCCAGTGGACAGGTCTAGTGGCTGGCAAAAGTCTGTCAACTCGGCTAATTAAAAGGGTCAGTTTGCTGATGTGAGCGTGTAGCAGGACCGGAGCGAGACATGTTGACGGTGAAGACTGGTTCAGCGGAAGAAGGATGAAGTAGTGTGGACAGGAAAAAAAGTGTGTTTGTACTGTAGGTAATGTTTTGTGATGCCACTTTGTAATTCCACGATACCACTGGCAACAATGTCACAGATTCGGAGTCATCCCCATAAACCCTTCACCCTCACACCCTTAACCCCTGCGGTACATTCCACACACTCTGGTTGATGGGCTACAGCCCAATTACTATGTCGTCATTGCGTTCAGATTTTCCCTGGGCCCTCGAAGCCCATGACCCAGTTCCAACGCACTCAAATACTCTGGCGACAATCCAGTGAAGGTACTAACGAACATCATGTCCTACCCCCCTCCACGGCATGCCTTTCCAGCCTGTTGAATACCTTGTCCCTATGCAACATGCCGCCAATGGTTCAAAACGAACGCGGGTCTGAAGCATCATCAGTCGTCGATACACAGCTTCGACTTTACTTCCTCCTCCACGCATTCCTCGTCTTCCATCCCTGGGCCCTCAAATCCACTTCTGGCGCCGCATCAACCAGCTACTCAACCCATACCTGGTGTAATACGTGACTATCATGACCGGCTTACAGGTTAGGAGATGACTACTACCACGATCGTTTACTAACACCTTTTTAGGCCAAGTTTATGATGCCGCTGGAAACCAAGTCAACCCCTGTGCACCTGTTGCACCACCACGTCGAAGGGGTCCACACGATTGGACCCCTTACCAAGATCGCCTTGGTTTCGAGACAGCTGAGTTCATGTACAAGCAGGCTGAGCTGTCCGCCGGAGGAGGACTCCCAGCAGTTTCCTTTCCCCCCTTCGCAGCCCAGGACCCAGACAAACCATAGTGTTGTTCCTTCTGTGGTACGTCCGCCACCGTCCATTGTGATCCAAATTGATCTTTGTGCCAGTCTATCAAGGAGGTTGTCAGCGCATCGGAGGAAGACGAAGACGAAGACCTCAGCCTGTCCTAGCTACCGCACAACCTTCAGGTCGGGGATGGCAAGACTTGTATTCAAGACGACGCTACTGATGAGAACAAGGTACGCCGTCAATTGTATACTTGCGTGTGATTTAATGTATGAATGTGTCATACCAACAGTTAGCTGGCCCGCCGTCGAAACGGGCTCAGACCTCGGCCTCGCAGCGCACTGGCAGCGGTGCCAACAGGAAGTACATCAATACCGATCTTCCACACTGGCAGGGTGCGACCCTCCACAACATTTGGCAACAAGTCTTCATTTCAACACTCGCTGATGTTTCCGCTACCTACGAGAATCCATGGGGCATACCTGAAGATAAATTGCAAGCCCTACTCCAGAAGATCTGGGATACCGTCTACAAGATCAGGATCCTGCACAAGATTGAGGTCAATGGACCGGTTTATTACATTGTACGTCTGCGTCACGCTACTATCTACTTGTCTCATGCTCCTGACCATGACATGACTATTTAATAGTCAAAGCAATCGCTCAACAATTGGCGAGGCGGCTTCACGTCCGCCGCTGTGGCCGTAGTAACTACCTTTTTTGCTACAGATCGGACGGGGGACTTTAATGACAGGGGGAACTGTCTTGCATTCACGGATGCTATGCTGGCAAAGAGTCGGTTTATATTCGGGGATGCTGTGACTCCGGATGCCAAGGCAAGTACTTTGTCTCCTGTTTGTTACTAATCCAAGACCTAATCATACGCTTTGGGTAGACATGGACCAAGATTTGGTGGGGTCCCTTCCTGCTGCAGACGTTCGCGCACCACTTTAACTATGTTCATGGTAAGGTGCCGGTTAATACTCAAGAATTAGGCCTTGAGGAAATTGGACCCCGAGGGGCCCTTGCGCTCTCTTGTGCTGCGGTAAGTGTTCAGTTATTTTTCCCATATGACTTATCCAATTTTTATTTGATCAGATCACTCGGTTTCTCACCTTGCCAGTGGTTGCGAATGACGATGTTATGTTCTATCCAGCCGAATCTGTGGATGCGTGGGCTGCAGACATTCCAAAAGGAATGCAATTCGAGTTTAACGAGAGCAAGTGGGGTGTAACCACCCTCCACTATCTGACGCACATTTTGAAGCTGACGGACGAGCAATTCCAAATGGTCGTGGATGCGGCACAGCCATATATCAAGAGTGCTAAGTTACCCCCTGCTTTCCTCAACTCCGATGATGAAGAGCTTGAGGAACTTTTTGCTTTCCGTTGACGGTAAATAATAATATCTCAGTCACTTTTCTACCCCCAACGCCATCTTTTGTTTCAGGACTATTTTCCACCAAGCGCTCAACTTGCATGCATTTTAAACCACTTTCCCCACCCCCATAATTTTTTTTGCGCTCAAGTTTTCATCCCTGGAGGTGGGGGCCATTGATCGCTCTGGATATTGTTCATCGTCACAGCGCGTTCGAGTTCAATCTCGTTCCCCCATCCCCCCTTGTTCCTCGCCCTTCTCGCACCGATTCTTGCATTGATCAGCATCAGTAATCGTATTCATGTAACTAGCTACTTTTCTTACTAATTGAACTTTGCATTGCGTTGTTTTCTTAATCAAGTCGAACGTGAACTTTTTGTCTCGGTCGAGTTCCGTGACTACTAGGCTAGTATGTACCTAAAAGTACCATTGCATCTTACTGTGCTGAGCGCAACTAATTGTACTTGACGTAGTTGAGCTTTGTATAACTATGTGTCCGCACGTTCTATGTTGGCTTACTGTGTCGAGCACAACTTATCATGCTTGCCATAAGCTCCAGAAGACGGGAAAGATGATCCCGCCATTTTCTATTCATCTAACCTGACTAACCGTACTAATGATGTAGCTCAAGATTGCCTAGCCGTGGAAAGATTGCATAAGCAGTTCCCAAGCCGAAATAAGCAAGATGTAAAATTACTGAGGCGGCCGCCTGTGTCCATGCCTTGGATACACCACATTAGTGATACAATCGGTCAATTTTTACCGAAACGGAGGTCTTCTGAGTGGAATCACTACGCAGCGTAAGCCAACACCTTGGATGGTGCGACAACACACACCTGTACCGCCTCTCGCGAAGGCAGAATCCACGAATTTGACATATTCCCCCGGATAAACACTCAAGATGATTCATCCGCAATCCAATCAAATGGCCCTTTAGATATAGGTGTGACCATTTTATTCAAACAACTTGTGCAAGATGACTGCACGCTCCTTGGCTACAAGCACACAGCTTTCCAACAACCCAGTAGCTTGAGAAGCCAAACTTTCTTGTTCACCACCATCGTTCTCGCCCACTGTTCCTCGTTCGACGCTGACAATACCTCCCTCTGCATCAACGATGACAGTAACCGTCGATGTAAGCAAGGGCTCTTCAAAGGATGTAGGATCCACCAAAAGTGTGGGGGCGCTGAGAGAAAAAGGTCACGTCAGTATGCACATCATGGGCATCCTAAAAACGTGTCACCTTCCGCCAACATAGCCAAAACTGAGACCGACTACTCGACGATGGTTATTGAGCGAAAGAGGAGCGCGGACGGTTCGACTGCATGTGGTCGTTGACGCATCTGCGTCAAATGTTGCCTGCGGCAGCGTCACTAGCTCAGGTATCAAACCTGCCCACTGCAAGGGGAGGTGCATGCGTACCATTCCCTAATGCCGCCATGATGGCCACGAGCGCCGCGTCGAACGCGTTTCCGTCGTAGTTGAGACATGTTGCATCGATGTAGAGACACCAGACGGCCCGACCCGATGATATGCAGAGGGTGTCCAACGGTAATACGTTTGATCTGGGGGCCCACTTTAACCGTCACACGCGAGCATCAGCGGCCGAGACGCACCTGACGAGCGCGTCACTGAGTCTCTCGGACAGAACCTGTGCTTCTTCAGATGGTGGACCTGGCTTGAACTTGGGCGAACACATGGCGGGGAGGTCAATGTTGGGCACTGCAGAGCGGGATGAACAGATTTTGAAGTATCCACGGCGGACGCACCTATGAACCCAAGGTCTGGTGCATCCAACTCTGGTTCTGCGATTTCAGCCTTGATGCCACACACAAGGATGGTTTTGCCCATTCGAACGAGGGCAGAGCCATCGGCTGTCGAGATAGATCCTGGTGATTCGGACGACGATCAGCGACGAACCTGGTCGGCATAAAAAAGAGATGCGCACCGACGTTGACAAAGACATCTCGCCATTCGCGTGATTCACGCCCGTCAGGTCTGACGCCCTCTGCCAGGAATCGGTCGAGATACGCGTGTGGGTGGAGTCGCTGGAAGACTTGTGCACGCAACGCGTCCGAGTCATTCATGGGAGGTGGCGGTGAACAGATTAAGTGATCTACCAATACGGATCAAACCCTCTACTACATATACTACAATTTGTCTCAGTTTACTTTGCAATCGTCTGGCATGTCAGGAAGTCCATCCGTGCCCATGTTAAAGCCAGGCGGAAGAGGGCCCATTATCTCCTCTGGCGGTGATCCGTGTGATTGCAGCTGTGTGCACATGTGAGCAAGGATCGACATTGTGAACCAATCGTATATACCTCGCCCATGAGGTCAACAATCTTTTTCTGCGTTTCTTCATCGTCATCTTTATATCCTGGGGCCTCGAACTCGACGAGTAATCGTTTGATACACGATCGTTGTGCCTCAAAGCGTTCCTTGTCTTGGGGTAATATGGTACTGCGGTTCTTGCTGAGATATTCGGGGAACTGGGCAGAAAATATCAGATTTGCGAGAGGAATGTTGTGTGGACACACCTTTTCATCTAACTCTTTCAACGGCTCGTATAATATCTCCTTGCTCATGAGTTGGCCCATCATCTGTTCCAACATCCCCTGCAGCTTCGCTTCGTCTTCCACGCCGTCCTCCGCCCCAGAGAGACCCAGCTGCGACAGCATCGATTCAAGATCGAGGGCATCACCACCCAGGCTCGTAGACGAATCGGATGATTTGAGACCCGATTCGCTCTCCTTGAGCTTATTCATCGTTGAGCGTATGCGCGACTGAAAATCATCTTGCTTAGACCCCGCAGACGTTCCCGTAGAGGACTGGTTATTCGCAGAACCAGAAGTCCCTTCGGCGCGCGCTGCCTCCCATGCGGCCGCGAATTCACTATCGTTGGCCGCGGCACCTTCTTCAGGCCCTATATTTTGGAGATACTTCAGGAATGCCTCCATCTGTGCCGTAAATTCTGAAGGTAGCGTCTGATCGTTTGGCGGGCCAGACATCCCCTCAAGGTGTGCCCCCTCGCCCGCGGCCGCGAATTCGCGATCAGTGGCATCTTCAGCCTGGAGATCCGCTGATGTGGACGCGACGGCACTCGTGGGCTGGGCTTGCGTGGTTGGCAGGGCCGGTGGCCCTGAGAACTGATCAAGTACATCTGATAACTTAGGGAGTGAACAACTGAGGGAAAGGAGTCAATCAATACTGACCGTCGAGATCGTCGAGATCGTCCTCCTCGTCGACGCGCGGTCTCTGAGTGTTGGCCATGCTCAAGGAACGGTATCCGAAGTTTGCCAATTACCATATTAGTGCCAAGCGCCGCACTTCGTCATCACTCACTCGAGCAAGCTGGTTCTTTATAAAGGACGATCGTGTTAGACGACATCTCGACAAGTCCCTCATCTACTAGACTTCAAGTTCGGGGCAAACCCAGACACCTTTGCAGAAGCAGGCTTCCTCGACCCGAGCTCGGGCGACAGCTGTCCGAGTCGGCAATGTTTTAAGGCAACTTGAATCCAGCTCTAGATCTACTGACAGGGACGACACTAACATACTAGCAATTTGCGCTGTTTTATGGCCTCGATCACGCAGCACAATCTTACTAACCCCATGCATGTAGATGCTCACTGGCAGTGGACTACTATGTCATCGGGATCTCCATTCCCTGTCACATGCACTGAGGGAAGTAAAATCACTTAATAAAAGTGACCGGGTCCATAGTCGCAAGGAAATCAGTGTCCTCGTCGCTGATCATGTGGTCACGTCTTTTCAGTGACACAAGGCGGTGTCACTCTTAATCAGTGCTGTGCAAGCGGGAGGCAAACTTAGCAAAAATTCCTGTGGTCTTTTCGCTTAATGGTTTCACTGTCCGTGTTAGTTAAGACTTGCTCTGTGTATCTCGAAGTCGTGAGTTCGATTCCTGCAAGTCCTATTTTTTTTTAGAATTTTAATATTGCTACACAAATGTGGCTACTATGTACCACCTACTCCACGTACTAGTACACACAATGATTAGAGCCTGAATGGGAACGAATATCTACCATCAAATTTACACTTTTGTGTTTGTATATGTTTGTGCTATGCTTTGGCCCGACGCTTAGGTTAAGTCGGAGATTAAACTTAGTACCAACTCGTCGTCTACATGCCTCTCGATAGCGTTGAGGCCCGTAGGGCCATCGTACAAGAAATTCTTGTTATTGTCGAGACGCTCCTTATCTCTCTCATTGAAATATCCTCTGCTCCTCTTCCCCGCAAGGTCCCGATCCCATACCACACCTCAGCCCTCACTGGACGTGCCTGGGTCAACGAACTCATTACTACTGGCCACCCCAATCGCATCAAATGTGAACTTGGTGTTCGAAAAGAAGTTTTTATTCAACTAGTCGCGGAACTACGAGCTCAAGGTCTACCGGATTCAAGATCTGTCAAGCTAGAAGAACAAACCGCTATCGCCCTTTA
>JBBPMZ010000672.1:0-11419 GCA_038090575.1 Tylopilus cf. pernanus | reverse complement strand
CGTAATAGCCCTAGGAGAGGCAGAAATGCTTTTGGATCGCAAGTCAGATTCGGACAGGAGCTTTGTACGAGCTGCGGCGCTGCTTAGAGAGTCTGGCGTTCCACCGGCGTTGTTTGGCGTGTGCGGGTTAATGATGAAACTTGATGATGTCAAGTTTCCGGGGTGGAAACAGTTCTTGCAGACGTATACAGGGTAGTGTTGATGTATACGATACAGACTGCTGATACACCGATTTGGAGATGGTACCTACGGCTCAGACAATGAATTATACGATATGCACGGAACTCGACCCTGACAATGTTACTTGCATAAGCCCTACCATGCAACTTGTATTCGTCAAGGTGCCATCGCTTGCATCGAAAAAGTTCGAAGTGGTGTGTTCGGCAGCTGGGTCGCACTAGCATCTGAGAGAGGAAAGTTGACTAGTTGGGCGTTGACATCAGTCTAAACGTGGAGACCAACTGAAGCTTTCAAAACTTCACTGTCAGTGATGTATGTACATGGGATAAAGTTTCAAAATTCAAATCGTTGAACAGTTGGATGCCGGACAATTTTATGGTAACCGAGTCCCGAAGTTGACCCGATATCGGCCCTTCGGTTGTCAAACTCCAAGTTCAACGTCAACACATGCCTGGTACGTGAACCGATACACTCCACATGTCCATAGGTCGATGAAGGTCCAATTAAGCGCCCTGTGAAGCCGCTCTCCTGCTCGGAGATCCTCGACCAAGCGGACAATCAAGTAAACCCTTGCCAGAAACACTCCTGATCCCGATTGCACTCGTAACAAGGTTGGCTGCAGTGATAACGCAGACCACTTTCGTGGAGGTTCTACGAGGAGCCATATGCAAATTCTGGAATATATCACATGGAGACCCAACCGCTCAGCCTGCGGGTGGCTGCGATGCACCCGAAATAACACGGTATTTCTCCATCATTATCGCGATATTCAGCGTGATAGAGGGTATTCTGGGTGTGTGGAGTCTGGGTTGCTCCAGTGTGATAAGATCACTCATCGGCAGCTAGCAACGGTTGAATGCAGCATTTTGAGTCGTATCTCATCGCGCCACGGCAGGAAGCCAGCCTTTCTATTCCTTCTCATTGCCGGGATTCTCGCGAATTGCCTGATCCCCGGATCACAGTATACACCACATTGGATCTCTGACTGGGTCTTCTTTTTTGGGATGCTGATCGGATGCCTGTCTAGCCTTTTGCCCTGCATTTACGTGGTCAATATGTATGTTGTTGACGTATGTGCTCCAAATCACCGGTATGGTTTCAACCAGTCCTCCTCAAGTGTCTGAAGCCTTTTCAAGAACCGCCGCACTGAGTAAAATTTCCGGTTGGGGGACAATAGGTTTGGACAAGGTTTCATCTTCGCGGTTGACCTCAGTTTATATGGTCTCATTTCCAGGCATTTGCATATCATATTATCTCGGGGGATTCATCACGACGAAGATTGTCATTCTAGTAGTACGAGTCTGCGAGTAGGAATAGAATTTAGTCTTCGCTCGAGTGGCTGTGCCTCCGCACTTCTCTCTTCCGCTGCCACTCCAGTCTCTCCACCTCAGTACACCCTCCACATTCCTTTCTTTTCGTATCCGCAACTACTTTCTAGCTCCCACTCCTTTCGTCCTACTTCGCCTCTCACCCTGAATACGATAACTTGATACCTGGACTGCACGACATGGAGAACCCAGTTCCGGACCCGGACTTCAACCTCCCAGGTTTCGCTGCCCTAGTCCAGCTTACCATGGCAGCGCAACAGCTGCAACGCGAGGATGCCATAGCCTTTCTTACCCAGCGCTGGGGAGCGAACGGACTAGGTGGAATACATCCAAACCAGAACGACAACGAGGATGAAGATCAAGGCCCGCCACCTCTACCTGAGAACGAGGCCCGAGCCCCCAGAGATGACCCAATCCAGGACCCTTTGCCGGAGGACCCAGAACCACCGGCAGACTTACAACCCATCGTCTTCGATGCTAATGCGCGCATCTCCTCCTCACTCTCCAAACGCCCCTCAGATTATGCCATCAATCGCATCCGGCTGCGCAAACATGTCCTGCTGTGGTATTTTACAAGAGAAGGACTCCGTGAGGCAGCACGAACAGTCAGACAATCAGATGAGAACGACACCCTTGCCGTCACCCAAGCTGAAGAAGGCCACGTTACCGTAAAGTCAGCTGGCTCCCTCGCCGCCTCCAAGAATGCGAAACTAGACCATCAACTCACCTACAGCGAATTCATGTACGCCAAAAACATGTTTCTCACGGCCATCGACAATGCAAAATGGGGCGATGATACTGTCGACTCGTTCAATTGGTTTTTCCACAACCTAGACAACCACCCTTTGCGTGAAGAAGGAGAACGAGGAGAAAAAGCACTGCTCCTCTATGCTTCAAGAGCCCGTGCGGACTGGCATGACAAGCTTGTCTTACGCAAAGCCTATAACATCGCTGACATCAACGAAGACCTACTCGCCAAAACCATGCGCGAATTGGACTCTAGAGAAGTCCGAGCAAACCTCGAGCAGGCAAGTCACCCTTCCCCTTCCTTTCGTACATACAAACTAACCTCTCCTTTCTCGCATCACCCCACCACCCCTTCAACCTATTACGCATATATCTACTTCACCCAAAATCTGGCTTTGATACCACCTCACCGCTGCTACCTGCTTTCCGCTGCTACCTATCGCTACCCGCTGCTACCCGTTACTTTCCGCCGCTACCTGTTACTTTCTGCTGCTACCCATTGCTACCCGCTGCTACCCGTTGCTAACCGCTACTACCCACTGCTACCCGCTGCTACCTACTACTATAACTCACTGCTACTCGCTGCTACCCCCCTTACCGGCTATTAACTTTTACTTTATCCCGCTGCTACATGACGCTACACATTTACCCCACCATTACTAACATCGCTGACACCACAGCTGGAGCGGACTCGCTCTAACTACTTTCAACAAGCAGACCGAGGACGACAACCAAATAGGGACTTCCGTTGGCGATCATCGCGATCTGCCTCACCCCGTCGTGGCAGAGACTCACACCATGGACCCTCACGATCTACCTCACCGCGTTTCCCCTCAGCAAGAGGACCCCGCCCTGTCAATCACCGATCACGCTCAAGGGAAAGATCACCGCGATATGGCAGAAACCAGGACAACAAAAGGCGACAGCCCTTTCGCAACCCCAAGGCTGCCCCAACATGCCCCAAGTGCCTCGGAAAGCATGAAAATCGCCCCGATCGCCCCGCCTGCAATGCCTCGTCCTTCTGGGATAACTCAGGCCCCACATACTGCTCGCGCGACCAACAAGGTCGTCTCCTCAACAAGAGCGGGCGAGCCCTATGTTGGGATTTTCAACGCCCACGTGGATGCCTTGGGCAAGGTCATAACCACGAATGCTCAGGATGCGGAGACCCCAATCATGGAGCGCATGAATGCCCCCGACGCCAGCGTTCCAATGCTAATAACCCGCCGACGAGGTAGAGCGAAAACACCCTACGACGCAGATAACTGGCATAATATGTTAATAGCCTACAACCTCCTACCAAAATACCCCACACTAATTGACCAACTAATGCACGGCTTTCGCACACAAGCCCCTACCATATCCCACTCCTTTACCCCGCCCAATAACCCCTCTGTAAATGTTAACCAGGACATTTTCGAACAAATACTACTGAAAGAATTCTCCAAGCAACGATACATCGGCCCCTTTTCCCGCGACATACTAGAAACCCTCATTGGACCATTTCAATCTTCCCCCTTAAATCTCGTACCCAAACCTGGAAAACCAGGAAAATTCCGCCTCATACAGAACCTATCTTATCCCATTGTACCTGCACCCGGTCAACCCCAATCAATCAACTCCCAAGTTGACTCTTCGAACTTCCCTTGCGAATGGGGAACCTTTTATACCACCTGCACTCTAATTCAGGGGCTCCCACAAGGCAGTCAGGGAGCGACAAGAGATGTAGCCGAAGCTTACCGCACCATACCGCTTCACCCGTCCCAATGGCCAGCACTTGTCGTGCGAATTACAGATAATCCTGCACTTTTTGCAGTAGATACTAGTTTATGTTTTGGCTATGGACCATCAGCTGGAACATATGGCATCATACGGGATGCTGGATTAGACATACTGCGTTCTGCAGGAATAGGTCCAGTGATCGCCTGGGTAGATGATCATTTTTTCTTTCGCTTACCCCGTAATACCATCACCGACTACAATGAGATCCGCAGATTGAAAGCTCTCATCATCACCGAGCAAGGAGGAAAACACAAAGGCAATGGACGTTGGTGGTTTCAGGGTAAACTCTTAGCAGATGGCTCCTATGAGGAATTCTCTGAGGATTGCTCACTTCCAATCAAGGACCTCAATACAGAATACCTGAACCATTTGGATGATCAAAGCACGACCCAATATGCTTATGATTTCACCCACATCGACCACATTACCACACGCTTAGGAATACCCTGGGAACTATCCAAAGACACCCCCTTTTCCTCGACACCAACCTTCATTGGCTTTGTCTGGGACCTGAACAACAAAACAGTAGGCCTCACTGAAACCAAAAAGACCAAATACATCAAAGCCATACATGAATGGTTACGCACAACAGCCCACACACTCGAGCAAGTAGAGAAACTGCATGGCCGCTTATCACACGCATCCTTAGTCATCCCAGAAGGAAACGCTTACCTAACAACACTCCAATCGATGCTTGGAATTTTCGGAGACAACCCCTTCAAGCCCCGCAGGCAACCACGCAACCTTACTAGCGACCTACAGTGGTGGCTGCATGCCCTTGACCACAAACCTCCCATCCCAATTCCCCATTACCCATCTGCACTTGATTACAAGGCATTCTCAGATGCCAGCACCAGTCACGGCCTGGCGATTGTCATTGGCAACAAATGGCGAGCGTGGAGACTCCACAAAAACTGGAACCGAAACAGACGAGACATTGGGTGGGCCGAAAGCATTGCTTTCGAACTACTTGTTCGCACATTGCTCATTCTCAATACATCCAGCACGCCACTCACGGTTTATTGCGACAACCAAGGAGTTGTCGAAGGCTGGAAAAAAGGCCGCAGCCGGAACTTGCCCACCAATGCCTCTTTCAGAAGGATACATGCCCTCCTTGCATCCCCGCCCCGTAGGATCTTCGCAAAATATATCCCCAGTGCCAAGAACCCAGCTGATGGCCCCTCCCGTGGGAACTATCCCCCCAGCACGTCGCTACTACCGCACCTCCCCATACCAGAGGAAATCCGTGGTCTCATCATCGATTTTGATGACCCCAGCTGCAAATCAACATGCATCTAACCTGAGTAAAACCAAATTTGCCCACCTCCATATTCAAACCTAACCAAATTTCACGCAACAGGCATGATCAGTACACTGGCACAGCGGCCCAACAGACTGCCAACCGTACTCCCATATTTTACCAATCTAACACCAACCCCTTCTAACCTCCGCCCCCACTGCCCAGCCAAGGACCGCCTAGAGAAATGGCTTCCACACCCCGAAATCCTCTTATCCCTACATTCTCAATCAGAAGCAACACTCGAATTCCAAGAGCGCGTCAAGGCAGTAACATTGCAGGGATGGGCCGAGAGTACGCGTGCCACATACGGTGCAGGTCTCCTAGTATACCACGTCTTCTGTGATAGTAGAAAAATCCCAGAGAAAGAGCGAGCACCAGCCAGCGCTACCTTAATTTCTTCTTTCATTTCAGTCCTTGCGGGCTCGATCTCAGGGAAATCCATACACAACTACGTCTATGGTGTTCGAGCATGGCACACCCTTTATGGTCTCCCGTGGACCCTACACGAAGAACAAATAAACACGATGTTAAAGGGCGCATCCAAGCTCACCCCGCCTACAGTCAAGCAAGACAAACGCAAACCGATCACCATCCAAATGATAACGAGCATCAAAACAAAACTTGACCTCACAGACCCCTTCGACGTCGCCTTTTTCTCTTGTCTCACCACCATCTTCTATACGGCGGCACGCGTTGGTGAATTCACACTCCCTAAATTGAACAGCTTCAATCCCGCAGAGCACATCTCCCCTACCGGCACAAGAGATGACATCGACCGCAACAACCTACACACCAAGGTCTTCGCACTTCCCCGCACAAAATCCAGCCCCTCAGGTGAAGAAGTGAATTGGGCCAGACAAGACGGACCCACGGACCCTCTTGAGGCCTTCAACGAACACATCCGCATCAACAACCCCCCCAACAATGGCCCTCTCTTTGCCTATGCAACATCAAAAGGCCACCGCCCAATTACAAGGCAAAATTTCATTGTTCGCCTCAACAAAGCCGCCAAAGCCGCCGGAATCGATCGAGTACATGGCCATAGCATTCGCATCGGAGCAACACTGGAATACTTACTTCGTGGAATTCCCTTCGATGTCATGAAGGTCAAAGGCCGCTGGGCCAGCAACGCATTCCAACTTTACCTCAGAAAACACAACCAGATCTTAGCCCCGGCGTACATGCAAGCCATGCCGCCCGAGACTGCCATGGAATTTACCAGACTCGCCATGCCTCCAGTGCGGTAGCTCATCCAGTAAGTCCGAGTCTCGCCCTCCTATTACCTGGGATCCGAGCGTCACCTCGTCGCGTCAGGCCATCCTAGTATGTGGGGAACGCAGCTGACGCTCGGGCCCAGGTCCCACAGATCGCGACCGGGAGGCGCTTCGCGCCTTCACCCACACCTAGCTTAGCTTAAATAACCTTGAACTCCCTCTTGATAATAGAGTCACATAGCGACGAGCGAAGATTGTCATTCTAGTAGTACGAGTCTGCGAGTAGGAATAGAATTTAGTCTTCGCTCGAGTGGCTGTGCCTCCGCACTTCTCTCTTCCGCTGCCACTCCAGTCTCTCCACCTCAGTACACCCTCCACATTCCTTTCTTTTCGCCCTCCCACCACACCCAGTAGTTCCTCCAGGACAAATAGTCCCTCCAGAACTGCCTCGCTGGACCCTCGCTGTTGCGTTCTCTGGACCGTTCACCCGTGACCCACTGCGTGACCGGTGCGAGGCTCTTCCCAGCCCGCCCACGCAGCTGACGCTCGGGCCCAGGTCCCACAGATCGCGACCGGGAGGCGCTTCGCGCCTTCACCCACACCTAGCTTAGCTTAAATAACCTTGAACTCCCTCTTGATAATAGAGTCACATAGCGACGAGCGAAGACAGACAACCCGCTCGTCGTGTTCTACGTTGCAGCGGCGCTGTTTGCTTCCACTTCCGTTTACATTGTCTACGTTCTGCCCGAATCTTTTCCAAAGGAGAAAAGAGATGAATTGTCTCGTGTGCGTCAGGAAACCTCTTCTGATGAACTTTCTGCAGGCACACATTCAACGCCATCATTTTTTATCATATTTGAACCGCTGAGAATGCTGGTACCAATTCGTAGATCGGACGGGACTTGTAACTGGCGACTTGCTTGGTGTGGTTTGCACAGCTTGCTATTCACAAGTGCCTCTCATTACACTTCTACTGGTTGGTTGATCATTACCACATCGGTTTACCATCTTACCCCTGCTCAAGTAAGTACTCGTCCAAACTTCTTGCTGACAACTGATTCTTTCCTTGAGACTGGTTTCTTCCTCAGCGTTGCCACTGTCAGCGGCGCCATCACGCTGACACTGGTTGTACCACTGCTCATTCGACTTCTGCGACCTTATTACACCCGGAGAACCACCCGTTCCCTTCCGGAGGAGGAAGACAGGAACGCGAATGAAGAACTGGATACGGGGATTTCGGATCTCCTGGATATTCACTTAGCTTTTGTATCATGTATCACAATGGGTATCTTCTTTTTGATTGCAGCTGCATCCACAACGTATCAAGTTTTGATCTTGTGTAAGGAGGCGATCTTTTTTTCTTTTTTTTCTCTTCACTGAAATCTATAGTTCAGCTGCCATTTGCATCGGATTTGCATACATACACACCCCTACAATTCGTAGCCTGGTAGCTGGATCGGTCAATCCACTACAGCAAGGTCAGATCCCCCACGGCCCCGCTACATGGAGTCAGACTGAATGGGAGCACGTAGGGGAAGCATTGGCGGCTATCGAAATGGTTTATGGCGCAGGCACTGTGATCTCGCCAATCATCATGGGCAGCATTCTCACTGTCACAATCAATACGGTTCCTCTGGCCCTGTTTTATGTTAATTTGGTACGTACAGCAAACACTCGGGGGCTAAATTGGAGTTTCCGGCGCAGTGCTAATGGGATTTTGTATACGCAGGTTGTTGTCTTGATCAGCGGTGGGATACTCTTCCTCGTGAGAGACTCGGATCGTTACCAGAATCAAGTGTAATGCTGTGATTCCCAATCCTCATCATGAGCAATATTACATCGCAAGGATACAGAAGGTGTATCCTTTAGTGGCTCTACGTGGTATCTATCCTCACTTCTCTAGGAACAAGGGTTATGGATATTGCTATTTCAAGTTCCAGATGATAGATCCTGAACGCGTGACGGCGGTAATGATATTGCTTAGCCTTGGATCTAGAACGGGGAGTTTCATGGCTACAGCATGAAAATCTTTGCCGTTAATTGATTTAGGTGTGCCGCACGATCGAGAGCTCAAGGTGCTACAAGAATTCTCAGCCCCGAGCGTGCCAAAACACTTACGTTGTGATGGGAGATTTCAAGTTGAACTATTGAGTATATTCAGAATCAGAGGTGGACCTCCGCACGCGATTCGGTTATCTTCGGTGTCTGCCGACGGTCGGATGGCCGTGGGATTATTGGACTGGATACAGGCTCATACAGCTGGCTGGAAACCTGATCTCGTTATTCACCTCCCACTTTAATACTTTAATCACATAGCCTTGGCCTGTAGTCCCATCATCAGGAGCACCGGGAGGTGTGGCAGTTGTCTGTCCTTGAATTTTCTCAGGCCTAGGCTGGCTGCAGGCCGGCCATGCGGCGTCATCAGGTACATATTTCACGATGGGTACGCAAGTATGCTGCCGGATTTCTCTATTAATGGCACAGGGGGCCATGTGCACCGATGCCAGTGATCCCCCACACGTCCATCGCACGATAAAGGCCCAACACACCTAGACGACTAGTACTAGGAGACAGCCTCCGCACCACTAACATGCCGTCCCAGAAACAAGTTCCCTCTGACTCGGAAGCGACTTCTGAAACTACTCTTCTACTCTCAGACCCTCTCATAAGCGGACGGTCAAGCAGGACAGAGTTCTCACCAGAAACACTTCTTATCCCAGTTGCACTTGCAACAAGGCTGGCTGCAATGATAACGCAGACGACTCTCATCGAGGTTCTACGACAAGCTATCTGCAGGCTCTGGAATATATCACATGGAGACCCAGCTGCTCATCCAATGGGTGGTTCAATCTTGCCCGAAGCATGCGATTCACCCGAAATAACGCGGTATTTTTCGACCCTCGTGGCGGTACTCAGCGTAACAGATGGAATTATGGGTGTGTAGACTGCTCTCGGTGCAATGAGGTCGCTCAACGATGGTTAGCAACTGTTGAATGCGGGGTTTTGAGCCGCATCTCGTCGCGCTATGGCAGGAAGCCAGCATTCTTATTCGTTCTCTTTGCTGGTGTTCTTGCAAATTGCCTGATATCTGGATCGCAGTATATGCCTCATTGGATATCTGACTGGGTTTTCCTTGCAGGGATGTTAACCGGGTATCTCTCCAGCTTTCTGCCCTGCGTTTTTCTTGTCAACATGTATATTGTCGACGTATGTGACCCCAAAGATCGGTAAGATTTCAACTGCAGTGGCCTTATTTAGCGAGTCTGATCCCTCGTTCCAGAACTGCTGCTCTGAGCAAAATATCTGGTTGGGGGACATTAGGTATGGACATCGTTCTCAGGTTCGCGCCTTTTCTAATATTCCTTGTAGGCGCTTGTATATCATCCTTCTTCGGAGGATCCATCACAACGAAGACAGGCAACCCATTTATTGTGTTCTACATTGCGGCAGCACTATTCACTTCCACATTCATTTATGTCGTGTCTGTTCTGCCCGAGTCCTTTCCAAAAGAGAAAAGGGATGCGCTATCTCGCCTGCGCCAGGACTCGGAAACTTCTTCTGAGGGACTTTCCCCCAATACATTTTTGTCGTCGTTTCTGCTCATATTCGCACCATTGAAAATCCTTGTACCAATTCGCAGATTGGACGGGACTCGTAACTGGCGACTTACTTGGTGTGCACTGCACACCTTGTTATTCATGACCACCTTTATCTACACTGCTACTGGCTGGTTGGTGATTGCTACATCGATATACCACCTCACCCCTGCGCATGTAAGTACCCATCCAGGCTTTCTTGCTTCCAACTAATAATCGCTTTTCATTGAGACTGGTCTCTTTCTTACCGTTCTCAGTGTTAGTGGCACCATCACGTTGACCGTGATTTTACCGTTGCTGGTCCGACTGCTACGCCCTTATTACATCCGGAAGACCACTTATCCTCATCAGGAGGAAGACAGAAACGGCAGTGAAAAACTAGAGGCCTCGGATCACTTGGATGTTCACTTGGCTTTCGTGTCATGTGTCATCGCAGGTGTCTTCTTCTTGATTGCAGCCGCATCTACAACGTATCAAGCTTTAATCTTTTGTAAGCAATTAGGATTTCGTTGGGTTTTGACTAACTTGCACGGTTCAGCTGCCCTTTGCACTGGATTTGCCTACATACATGTCCCTACTGTCCGTAGCCTAGTTGCCGGATCAGTCGACCCATTAAAGCAAGGTCAGATGAATTGCTACTTCCCATGTAGAGTTCTGACTGAACTTCGAGTGTTCAGGAGAAGCATTAGCAGCTATCGAAATGGTTTCTGGTATAGGCACGGTGCTCTCGCCAATCATCATGGGCAGCATTCTTACGGCGACCATCAACACAATGCCTCTGGTCCTTTTCTACATCAATTTGGTGCGGATACATAGTGTTTACATCTCAGATTTCCACTGACTTGAATGAACGATACACAGGTCGTCGTTTCGGTCAGCGGCGGGATACTCTTCCTCGTAAGAGACTCGGATCGGCATCAAGAGTGGAATCAGATGTAGATTACCGTCATTCATAATCGTCACTATGCACAATATATATAGCAAGGCACGGGTACCAGTGTCGCGGCAGAAGGCTAGTCAGGGTTCATGCCTGGAGAGCAAGCGAACAATCAACGTGGTGTAGATCATAGCACGTGCTATGGACATACCGGTATCTATGTGATTCTATCATGTGCCAGTCAATGCCAAACAACCACGGGTGTTCCTCGACCGGTATGACGCAGCCGAGTCGTTCGTTCGGGTCCATCTTGAGAAGCTCTGACATGAACGAATCGAGCACCTTCCCAACGAGCACGTCTTCCGGCCAATCGTATTCCCCTTTGCGGATGCACG
>JBBPMZ010000671.1:0-11420 GCA_038090575.1 Tylopilus cf. pernanus | reverse complement strand
TTAAGCTTCTTGTTCGAGGTAGTTGATGCGCAGGCAGGGGCTGCCGTCGTGTTGCACGATGCGATCAGCAGGAACTGAGTTGTCGACGTTGTATCCAGAATATAATTGGAAGAGGGCAGTTGCAGGGCGGCCGTCCACGTCTTTGAGTATGATGGTGCGCATGACCAGCATCAGTAGGAAGGCATGCGCATCGATGAAAGGGATGTTGGAACTGGCACCAGCGACCTGCATCTCATAAACTTGAATCTGTTTAACAACCTTGAGGAAAGGTTCTGCGTGAAAGTTGAGTCCGTCTGAAAAAACCCCATGCGGCTGTGGCCATGGCGGTACTTCCAATTCCGGGGATTCACATGGCAGTCGCGATCGGACACCATCAGCACAGATGCCATGTCTGTGGTTTTCTGCTGACCCCTCATCAGTAAATCACCCAATTTGACACAGAGAGGGACAGATACACATATAGCATACAGGGTAAGTACAACCATAGATGCAGTACATAATTTTCACAGAACAAATACAGACTATACAACTGCACAAAAAGTACAGTTTTGTCACAAAGGGAATACAGAATTTTATCAGCCTGAGATGACTTCTCTTTCTCAAGTCAAGTTGGACTCCTAATAGTGCCATGTAGTCAGGTTTGATAGCACTCAAGTATTAATTAGGTAGATGTACTAATTACAAACACGTTGCTAGTAACGTAGCAGGAATAAATTCCATACTGGCATACCGCATCACCGGCGCACCCTTACTATTGCCAGCACCGGCATCACCATCATATTAACAGCTCACTGTCACAGTGGCAGAAGGTCACCGTGACTGCCAGGGTGCCAGACGCAATAGAACTCACGTTTTCGTGCCTTGTTGCAATCATAGACAACAATGTAGTGGTCGTGGCGCCCGCTATCATCCTCCCGTCACCGCTCATCGCCACTGCTGCAACGCTTGTGATGGCATATCAGTACCAGCCCTCACCGACAATGTGGTGATTACCATCATCGTCGCGGTCGCTGTCACAGTGATGCTTGTAGTGGCTGACCTGTACTAGCCCATATCGTCGACGTGGCGGTCATGGCGTAGTCAAGACAACACTGCGAGTAACATTGTCGCAGTTGTGGTGGTACTTGGTGACACGGCGTTGCTGGCACACGGCATCTGAGTCGCCCTCGCTGACAACACCGTGAAGTCATCGTCACGATTGCTGTCGCGGTAGTGTTTGTGGTGGCCAACAGCACATCACGTTGTTGTCGTTGGCGTGGCGGTGGTGACGCACAGTTGTGATTCACGCCGTCGTCGCGATCGCAGTGCTATTTGTGGGGGCACGTCACGATTAGCACACCGTCACCCTCACCCTGCGGTGATTGTGGCAGTACGTCGCTGTCATCGTCGTCACTGTTGACACGAATGTTAAGTGGTAGTGGTGTATCGCGTCAGGTGTTGGGTGTACTCACCGGTCAAGTACCCTCGCTATCGCCCTCCTGTAGTCGTTGTGGCATAACCACGACACCGCTGCTCTTGTGGTATTCTAGTATCGCTGTTATCGTCGGTGAGATAATGGTGGCATCGGCGTCGTAATAGTCTGTTGCAGTTAATGCAAGCTGTGAGCGATAGCAATGCGTCGTGTGTCGTGTCAAGCCTGCTCACCGGTCAAGGATCCTGCCGTCGTCGGTGAGATAATGGTGGCCCATCGGCGTCGTTGCGGTTACTAATGCGAGCTGTGAGCGACTCGGATGGTGATGCGTCATGTCGTTTCAAGCCTGCTCACCGGTCAAGGATCCTGCCGTCGTCGTCACGACATCGCTGTTTTGCGGTGGAACGTTGGTATCGCCATCACGGTCGGCGAGGTCGGTGGTGCCACGTGTACCGCCAAGTGTGACATCGAACAACTCAACGATTCGGAGCCAAGTTATCGTGAGAAGGTAACTGACAGAACTTCTCTCCCTTTTTGGTCGGTCGTTTTTTTTTCTTCTTTTTCTCTGTCGTCGTGCTGCCAGTGTCTCGTCTCGCGTTACAGTAATCTACAGTTGGTGTACAAGCTATATACAGCGTAGGACATCTGTGTACGTAGTATGTGCAGAAGGACAAAGTACGACTCCACTAGACTTCGAATGGAAATTTTCAGTCCGGGTCACGATTCATTTAAGCTTAACACGTTTGCTTGCCCCATCTCCATTGTCCCCTGGGCCATCCAGATTGCGTCGCTTCAAGAGGAGCTCATTGTGCCATTGGAAATAGCGGGAATGAGCAGTTCGATGTACACCAAATTCCAACTCTAACAAAATGTCGTCCCAGTCGAACAAAGGACCACTCGGTTCCCATGACCGAATCTCGTCGATCCAGGACGATATCTCGGCACTGTTGTCATCTTCCTCGTCACGGTTGGTGAATTTTTCTTGAATATACGCTGCGATGACTTCGGGGAATCGTGAACTTATCTGACCTGCCAGCGCGTCCAGTGCGTTGGTTTCGACGGACGGGTGAAGGGTCTGGAACAAGTTGAAGTCAGCGTCGGAAAAATGTGTGTGAATGAAAACTATACCCCGCACGCGTACGCAGTCTCTGGATCGTCTGGATCGTCGACATCAATGTCGATCTTCCCCTCGCCCTTGCGCATCCACATCTCGACTTGGACACCTGTGATATTTGCCCAGGTAAATCCATTGCGCACAACTTTGAGGAGATTCGATTCGGGGGAAGTCGTGGCAACTTGCCAAGTGTCGTCGTCGAGGGGCACGGAATTGATGAAAGAGCTTTCGAAGGAAGAATGTTCTGGGGGAGAAGCCCACTGTGGTTCACGTATCTTGATTTTCATGACTGCGAGCGTATGAGGATGTGACGAGATAAAACCCCTCAGTCTTTTCATGGCTGAGGCAGATGATTGCGTGAATGCCGTTTCTACGAAAAAGTATTCGCGGAGACCTGTGAGACGGCGCGGATTGGATAGGACAGTCCCAATACGGATGCAAGCGTCAGGGGCTCCGGAGATCTCTGATCCGTGCACGATGGAGTTGCCTTTGCTCTCTATGTGAAGCCTTCGAGAGCCGTGCTTCAGGGGGAGGGACTTGAACTGACGCTGCATAGCGTACAAAAAGGGAGAGACGAGGGCTTCGTGGACATCGTGAGGCATCTCGACGACGAGTCGCTGAAGGTCGTGGAAGTACGTTGGCCTATCGACAAGCGAGTAAGATCCCTAGATTTTAAGCGATTTAAAGGATGACCTAGCGGGACCTTCACTATCCTTCAACGCTTCCTCCAAAAAGGCAAATTCGTAAGGACTTATGTTGTCGAATACCTAGTAAAACTTAGCGATGGCATTGCGTGTATAAAACCGTAAATACCAGTGTCTTTCCGGAGCAAACTAGAGATTCAATATCCCTAAGGATGTTCTTACACTTTGCTGTGAGGCCCGGAAGTCTTGTGTTTAGCGCACAGTGTGTGATGTACATACCATCTGTCTTATCAGGGTTGCGGGTAAACGAACTAAAAGCCTGCGAGCCATACTCCGAGTCAGGAATTCGTGCTGATTGGTTGATTTGCTTATAGGTGTCGACACTATCTTGAAGCTGGATTCTGCCTAGCAACTGAGTAGGAACATCAGTCGGTGGCGTTGGAGGTTTGTGGCTCGATGATAGGAGGGTTCGAGTTCGGAGTCGCTGTTGAGACCTGCCGCTCTTGACGGGTACCAGTTTCAGACTAGGGAGAGGAGGAGACCTGGGCTTATGATGGGTTTGGATGCGAGCCTTGCTAGAATACTTGTGGCCTTTATTCCCATTTGCAGTGGAGTTTGGGGGGGTGCAATCGCCACCGATACCGCTCTGATACTCGGAAAAATGGACCTCTGAGCCACCAGAACAAAAAGGTGGCATTGTCGTACCCGCAAGAGATGGACTTGAGTCCGTGTTTCAAGCTTTTGGAATCCTGGAAGTTTGCTATTACCAGTATCGCAACATGTCTCAGGTAGCTATATATGGAAATGTCAAACATAATGTCGGAAATGAGTCAAACAGTAGAGAGGGCATAGTATAGCTCAGGATCAAAAAAGTGATTGAGATAGAATGAATTAGAATAACGTGAAGAAGTCTGTGCAGTGAGACGCGGGTCAGCCTTCACACCAAACCGGGGGACCAACGGGGCCAATGCTCGAAGTTGACAGAGCGGAATAACATCACCCATCGGTATCCCAGAAGTCCTAGTAGCACGTTTAAGTATGTGCATGCCTGTTACCTCATCAAAGCTGCTATCCCCCATCGATAGAACGTCCAGTCTTACGACGTAAACAAGAAATTGTGTGCTCCACCACACACCCTGCCGTTCCCTCGGAGGAATAGGGCGGAAAATCAGCCGTATTTCTCCAACGAGATGACCTGTGTACATTGTATTTAGAATTTCCAAGTAGATCAACGACAAATAATTTCTGCAAACCTTGAAGTCCACTGTGGGGCCAGACCATCTTGTTGTTCACATTGATGAATGCCGCATCGTACCGTCCCATAGGCCAACCACTTGTTGGAGGGGAAGCGTTCAGCGTTTGAGCCGGAAGAACGGAATTCGGGTCGTGATAAGCTTTCTGTTGAAGTCGAACCTTATACCACACCTGTAATCGCTTGAAAGGCAGGGGTTCATCAGCGCGATGGCGTCTCTGACCTCCGACATGGAGAGGTGTGTCGTGGTTCCTGTAGAAATAGTGTACCAGCGCTGCAGGCAAGTCCGGGAGGCTGAATTTTTCCGCTACATCGGATATATCTATACTCCCATGGACTGGATCGAATCTGAGATGAAAGGTGACAGGTCCGGAGACGAACGAACGTGGAGGCAAGACTTGTGATGATTGCGCGGAAGAGGTAAA
This sequence comes from Tylopilus cf. pernanus, assembly GCA_038090575.1. Taxonomy (NCBI): domain Eukaryota; kingdom Fungi; phylum Basidiomycota; class Agaricomycetes; order Boletales; family Boletaceae; genus Tylopilus; species Tylopilus cf. pernanus. Next base: position 6,574 of record JBBPMZ010000671.1, on the reverse strand, counting down.
GTAATTGGCAAAACGTTCGCGGGGTACACCAAGCCACTTGTCGCGATTATCGTCGCCAGATGGTGGCTTGTCACGGTCGTCATCATCGTCAGAAAGTACGGAATCCAAGGTACATAGTTCCGGTTTGTTGGTTTCCTTTTCTCGAATACAAAGTGCGAGTGAGAACGCACGACACTTCTCATGACGATCGAGGTGTCGACAAATTTGACTCTCGAAATCGATGTTATTTGTAGCGGTGGCCGGAATCTTGACGACGTCAATATGAGCCCGTTCTGTGATGTCAGCAGTCCAGTTGATCGGGGGTCCAAGGAGAGGGATACTAGGGACAACGTTCTGCATAAGTTCAAGCTTTGGAATCTGCCAGTGATCAAGAGCGTTGCCCTTCTCACTGAGACGCAGGTTAGCATCGAGAATACTTTGTTTATTGGCGTGGAACACCTCAAGAGCGGCCGATATCCTCTGACATTGATTGTCGTTGATGAGTGGAGATTGGGCAATGTATCGAAAATCAATCAGTGCGCGAATCGCCCGAATGACACCTGACGGAGCAGCTCCTGCGATCACAGGGATAATATATCGCTGGAGGTCGCGTTGCGTTCTCCCTGTAACTTGTTTCAATTTGGTGACCCCGGTAGCGAAGTGCCGATGGCCCGTGATAGGTTGGATAATGGAAAAACGGAAATCGATTTCTTCAGCTCCGAGAGCGCGAATACACCACTTCAGGTCGTGGTCGTAACAGAAACGGGCGAAGAGGTGTAAAACTTCGGGAGGGAAAAATTTGGCAGGATCAGACAGAGGCCAGTCCCTCCAGAATGGAGACGCGACTCCGTTAAGACGATGGGCTCCACAGGCTTCAAAGTAGGCAGGAAGATCATTGGGATCGATGTCGATGGACTCCAGAAATGCGAGCGTAATTGCTTTCGTTCGGGAGGGATGACGGACGGGATCTCCGAATTGAGTATAGTCTGCAAGGGTGGTTGGCGAGGTTTTCCCGCGGACGCAGGCGATAAGACAAGCCTCAGGAGTGTCAATCACACAACCAGCGAGGAGCGTGAAGCAGTACCGACTGTTGCCAACTGGATCGGACAACATAACACCGATCCGGGCAGCTATCTTCAAAGGTTCCACGATGACATCGAGACATTGATGGTAGAGGCGATCGGATAGGACACTTTTCATCCGAGAGTTGTCGTGGATAAAGTCGACGATAGGTAGAAACGCCAGAGGTACGAAAGCGTGAAGTGATGCTTTGGCCCGAACCTTTGCGTGGAGATTGGCCAACGACATGAGAAGAGGGTGGGAGACTTTCCCGCCGGTCTGATTCGTCACATTAGTCTTGTCGGATGACAGAATAATACCCAATGCGCAGGCTCCGATCGGAAGCTGAGCCTAAGTAAAATAGACTTGAACGATGCCATTTGAAGTATGTGCAATACGCATACCTGAATCTCCCACGCAGTATCACCCGACATCCACTCGCTGTATACCCGAACTATGCGCTGAGCCGTGGTAAAGACCCGATACGGACAAAAGTCGATTGAATCTATGAACAGAGGGTTGTGGAGGAGTGTCTGTAAACAATCAATAGAATCTCTGTAAAAGAGCCTTGCCACCGTTTTTGTTTCATGCGGGGAGGTGTTCATCTCCCTGCACTTCCACGGGGGACACTTAGGCAAAATCTCAGCCAGTCCTCGTAGCCGTGAAGCAGTCTTGAAAGAGAGCTGGAGTTGTTGAACCTGTAGATGATCCGATGAGCGGACCTGGATCACCAATTAAAAATTGACCCACCAACGATAATCCCAGAAAACGATCAACAGTGGCCATACTAAGACCGGACGTGAGCAAAAAATCTGCTAGCTCCCATTCAGGACGACTGGCAAACGGGTAGTAAAGGTTGTCGGAATCGACGCGAACGCCGGCAAACTTGTCGTCATCAAAACTATCGGTAAACTTGACACCATTTCGATCGACGACCTTAGCTGCTTCTGGATAATACTCGACTTGAGTGGTATCTGCACTGGTGGCTTCCTCAGAGTCTGAGGTTCCTGCGTTGTTGGCGTTCATCTGGCCAAAGGTCCAACTTTGTTGAGGAACATCGAAATTCGACTGTGAAAGTTCGCGGTCAGAGTCGTGCAGGGAGATCCAGCGTTGTAAATGCGGGTATCTATCATGTCGAGCGTCGGTGGAGTGCCCGAGAAGTTCTCCTGGGTCAACGAAAGTGGTCCGCTGTTGATGACATTTGCTGCGGGGCTGGTCCAGGTGTCTCTGTACTTGATCTGTATGGTTGAACAGCTTTCCGCACTGAGGGCAGCGTGGTTTTCCGGCTTTTAACATCGTCAAACATTCGAACGTTTGTTTAGACTAGCTTTACACCTGCAATACACGTAAATTTCTCCGGTTGTAGATACTTGGTGTTTGTACCACGTCAACACACCTCAAACTTCCTTTGCACTATGCAAGGTTCGGGTACGTTTCCTAGGCGCGTGTATTCTGCCTTTCATTCACTCAAAGATTGTTGGAATCACCAGCCACTCCCGTCTTATCCGAAAAGACACGGCGGGTGAATAGCCAACCCCCAGATATAATCAATGGAATGAACAATATCTTGGTGGCCCGGACCCTTGATCGTTCCATTAGAGACTCTGAAAGCTCGGATTGTGCTGCCAGTGATACGGAGTTCAGTGGGTCGTCAGTCTCTGAGATGGCACCAGCCTTTCTACCGAAGTCATTTGACGTCGCTGCAGGTGGCTTGAACTCTGTGTTACCAGGTAAGCATTCACTTTCCAGCCAATACATCACAATTTAATACAAACGTGGACACTCTAGCGGCGATCGACTCTCAGGAAGAGGCAACAATCCATCTGGCAGCCGCGAGCGCACGAAGAGAGGTAACACGCGCAGAACGTCGCCTTGCGCTATGTTTGGCGCAAGAGCACGATGTCTTGACACAGCTATACCGGTTTCGGGCTGAGAAAGCGGGGATGGAAGTAACCGTGACAGAACATGGGATAGGTGCTCTCCGGGACTGTATTCAGACAAGAGGTTTCCAGCTCGCGGCTGCTACCCCTATGCTCTCTTCTATGTCAGGTCATAAACGCAAGTTCACCACTTCTAATTAAGTGGTATCCTGAGTATTTATCGCAAAAACATGTACGTAGTCCTAGCATGATATATGATATGTCGTCTCTGCATCGTGGTACCCTGTCGTCGCGTTATTATATCGTGGCTTTTCCTGTCATCGCATAGTCATGTGCTCCATTTCACACCACATGATCCAGCCTAAGACGAAGCCAGGGACTGCTCCCAGCTGGGGGTGAATGATCGATCAATCTGTTCGACGGTGCGGTGACACACCTTGTTAAGGTCCAGGATGAGAGTACAAAGATAGCCGTGTCTTTGCTTTCGATGTAATCGACGGCTGTCAGGGAGGAAGTAAGAGCTGAATGTGAGAGCTGAATGCCAATGTGGCACCAAGAATGAGGAACGAGAGCACGCACCAACAGCCTGATGCTTCTCGAAAGACCCCAAGTAAAGGCTACCGCATCCGACGAATGAGTCTGTTCCGTGAGTTGATGTCAAGACGGCACTAAGAGTGGTGAATCAGAGCACACCAATAACCTGGCATTTCTCGGCCCAGGGAGTGCAAAGGATACCGCGTCCAACAGGTGAGACGGCTATGAAGGTATCGGTTATAAGTCGTTCTAACTCACCGATTATTAGCACTATGGTGATAGTGGTCGGATGCAAGAACATGTAAGAACGCAGATAGCTCGTCGCTGCTCGCGTGCAAAACTGAGCACGTGTTCGCTCGGCCCCGGCCGAGTGTAGTAATCAATTTGGTTCTGTTTGCTTAAAAGCTGGCTGGCGCCGGAAAAATTCACCATTCTTCTCACACGCCCATGTCAGCGAAGAAGCGGAAGCCCGTGCCGAACCCAGAAACAGACGCCGATGGTGTTCAGCACTTCAACTCCGATCATCAACAGTCAAAGACTTCGAGGCCTCAGAGGACCGGTGCTGGAAAGGGCGGGTCTGCACAACAGCTTGAGAAATATGGAAACGCCGTCGTCAGTACTATTTCCAAGCGTCCTCGCTTAACCGTTCCACCAGGCGAACCGATGAACAAGATGGCACCGAAGACGGGAAAGTCGCGGGCAAAAGTTTACCTTGCTAAGGAAAAGAACAAGGCAAACCCGGTATGTGTAAGTCTGTTACTCTAGCATTGGATGCGCTACTGAGAGTCAACAGGAGCCAACGACACCCGAAAAGTATGCCCAGAAGCCCGTCTTTCAACAAGGTGGTGACTCATCCCGCTTTGGATTTAAGGCAGCTGTTGGCGCTCGGAATAGCTCGTAAGTTTCTATTTTTTTTACACAATCGAATTCCGAACTGAATCTTTTGGGAGAACGATCCGACGAGACTGCAGATACATGGATTACGAACCCCCTGAAGTTTTCTCTGAATTGCCCCATGACGAAGCGGCAGAGGAACGGTCTCGAGGTATGTTTCCACTAGTACGATGGTGCGTGCTGATGACCAGGCGGGCGATCAGATCACGCCGTTCCCGCCCAGTCTGACGAACCCCGGGGTGAGAGATCCAATGAAGAAGTTCCGAGTGTGAACCGTTCTGGTGACCGCGAACGTCACGAACTTCAAAACAACGCGGGCTCTTCTCGAGATGGGGCTCTTTGGATGGGTAGGCCATGTAATGGTGCTTGCGCCGTTGTCTAACCGTTTTTCAGTACGTCCTTCTAGCGACGAGCCTCAGGAGGGGCGTCAACGCCCACTGGGACCTGAAGTACCCCAACTGGAACGCCGTTCCAGCCCTCAGGCTGACTCACGCGGAAGGATCCAGAGCGACCGTAACGGGCCAAGTAAGTTTGTTTTGCTTCGCTGGAAACATTTAATGTGTTTTCAGAGGAACCAGAAGTGTCGTACCAGGTCTCAAGATCCGCTGAAGATCAGGATACGCGTGACTCCGATGATCAGGATGCGCATGACGCCGGAGATCAAGACCTGCGTGATACCAGAGATCAAGACACCCATGGATTCAGACACAACCAATATCGTTCGCGCAATCGACAAGAAGAGCAAGAAATTCATGGTCAGTTATTTCTGTGTGAGCTTCAGTTGTATTGACACCTGGCAGGCGACGAATATGATGCGGAAGGCTCGGAGCCAGAGTATGATGTACTCGCTCGTCATCACCAACGCAATAGGGTCCCTCGCCCTCCTTCTCGCCACCATCTTGCGAACGGCTCCCAGGACGACGAGGAGTCTCAGTCGGCATCAGGAGATGATTCGGAAACTGGTGTCCAGCTGCGCCATAAGCCAGCCGAGTATCGAGGATTCTGGCCAGAGAATTGGAAATGTCTCATTGACGATTCAAAACTAGAGTGGCGGGCGTATCTAGCTGTTTGTGATGCGTTCCCCAACCGAGCGCAAGCAAAAGGTAGGTTGATACGGGACATCATTAACCAAATCCTTCGCAAGTATGAACGCCATCGTATTCGGCTTGAAGACCACGTATATCCCCGTTACCAGCAAGAGTTACATACCCTTGTAAGCCTGTTCTTTCCTTGGTGCTTCACCCGTGGGTGTTAACTTGGGCAGATTTACAATGATGCTTCCACGTTTCGTTCCGAGATCAAGAAGCTCTGTGTACGGAATGTGATTACAGAGTACCAGTTCCGGCCACCACCGGACCTCACAGAAGACCAGTCAATTCGATGGGTGCGAGATCGAGCGGCTGCGCTTATCACTGGTGCAAAATTCTTACGTGGGCCTCCGGATGAACAGGTATTTTTTGTGTCTCGTGACGAACATATGCTGACTCTTTGCACTGATGCTAGGGCAGGGAAGATAACTTCGCACATGAAGCATTATACACCATATCGTTGGCTGCATATTATGGTAACAGTCGCAAACTTTTGGGTAAGATGGAGGAGTTCAAGAAAAGGATGCCTGAAGCGGCGATTGTTCTTGTCGCCGCCGGGGTATTTTTTTTCTTTTCTGTATCCTGAAATAATCTCAGTTACATTGCAGATCAAGTCTGTTCTTGCTTCACTCGCACGACACGGCAAAATACATGATATTCAGTCGGATGCTGGACGCATCGAGAAGATTGAGTACGAAAAACTTCGCTCTTTGATGGATAGGGTAGTAAATCATTGGGTTGGCGCTCGGGTGCTTGATCGCCAGCTCTGTGCATGGGCGAAGCGTGCCAGGTAAGTTTGGTTGTCATTTGGCCCTGGCATTGTTGTTTACTGATATATTATAGCTGTGGGATTGGGAATGATGTTCATCCAATCATAGCAGGTGATGAAGATGAGTATGCACTAGCACAGATGGACTATGATGAGTAGATGGTAGTCTTAGGATCATTTAGGCAGCATCAGGAAAACCCTCCCACTGATAATTATCAAGATTTGGAAGTATTTGATGTTTTTTTGTGTAATTTTTACTTTTATTTGAATTTTTAGACTTTTTTCAATATATTATATACTAGGATTGACATATTCACTTAATTTATGATAATTACACATATTATCAACTATTCATAACATTTCATACCACC
>JBBPMZ010000670.1:0-11422 GCA_038090575.1 Tylopilus cf. pernanus | reverse complement strand
TTGGCCATACCGCTTTGGCTATTCTCGGGCTTACCCATTTTCATCCTTCCTGGACCCGGCATCACTCTTATTCTTGTCTGGTTTCTTGTCAGTGTCGTCCTTTCGATCATGCTTTCAGCTGACTTACCTCCTCTTTGTGCCAGTAATCGACGCAATCTGGTGAACATGATTGATAGATTCAAGAGCGGGGACGTGATATCGTTCCACAGCAACCTTTACACTGCGGCACGTGTCTTGTTCGTTCCGTGACCTCGGTGCTCCTTTCTGTCCCCATCACTCATTTTCAGAGGCTTGCGCTCAATTTTGACCATTGTCAATGCCTGTCCAGATGCTGTCTTGCACATCAAAGCTATAAGAACTTACTATGCTCTCCAGCCCTTCCTCGCCCCGAGTTTTGTTTAAACACGTGGACATCAAATTTCCAATATATCGGTGAGTTCTGCCCTAGAATGACGTGTCTGTGCACTGAAGGCTTGTACAGATCAACGAGCAGAATACTCTACTAAAGCTGTGTGACTCAGTTCTGAGAATGAGCTCACGAACTGATACTCTCAAGCACTCTGCATTAGTGTGTGGCCACTTGCTGGTTGCGTCTCGCATCTGACACAGCGATTGCAGTCCTCGGAGTACTCTGGACCACCTCTGGATGTTTCGTCCGTTGTACGCACCCTTTATGAACTGTGCACTGGGTAAATCGTTTTTCTTGATTAGTTTAAAACCAGAGACATTGGTTCACAGCTGAGCCAGGTTGGATGGCGAAATCTTGGAGGAGACGACTATCCTCGTCGTTGTAGGTGCGAACAGAGTTGTGTTGCCTGTTTGCAGTGGCAAGGCGTCCGTCCGGTGAGAATTTGACCCCGGCTGCAATGTGGCCGTGCTGTAATCTTCGTAGTTGCTTGCCCGCCGCCTGATTCCATGTCCTGGCGGTGCTGATCCATGATCCGACGGCGATTTCGATCCCATCTCGCAAGATATCCACTGCTCCCACTTTCATATCTCCTTTCGTCATGCCTATTCCCTTGTGGCTCTTTGCACCCCACACAGATACACCCTCCTGATCCGAACTAACTACGAACCACTTTCCATTTTTTGATACTGCGATCCTACGTTGGCCCGAGTGATTACATCCCCCAACCTTTCAGCCTCCCTCTCATTGCCACAGTCAAGTATTCCTTGTAACGTTTCCTTCACTTGAGATGCATTTATTCTCCGTCAGGAATGTCACTGAAAGTATGAGATCTTTCCCATTACCTTGATCATCACTTAAATTTTCGTTAGTACTGTCATTTCATCAGGCCTATCCATACACTCATACACCCGTTAAATACCATCTCCATGGGTTGCGCCACGTTCACACACAAAAATGGCCTGGGTGAACCAAACCTCTTGACATCCACTGACGTCTTAGTTAATATGAGTATCAGTGTAAATCGCTATACGCGTCTTTGCTTCAAATCACAGAGATCTAGGGCGCTACCTAAGTGTTCCTCAGACAAAGGGCAGACCATGATCTAGAACATGTGCAAGGGTGCAGAGAAGTCTATGATCATATACTCTACGTGAATCACATTGAGATGTATTCATCGTATTAGACTCGGAAACAGTGAGGTGTGGGCATGGTGTCAAGATGGTCTTTGTGTTCAGGTTGATGCAATCAACGGTGTATATCGGCTTTATTCCGTTGATCTTGATTGTCTTCCACATGTTTGCTGATTTGCCGTGCCAGTGGCAGAACTTGAATTGGGATGTCTGTGGCCCCGTTACTAAGTGTTCAATTTTCTTCCCTTTATCCTGGACTGGGGTTCCTCTTGCTCGCTAGCACCACTGGAGGCGGAATTACCGTCATCCAACCCTTGAATTTTCGTCAGTATCGCAAATACCTTTCATTGGTCGGAGCCACTATTCACTCTTCTTTGGTGTCTGCAGTAATCTGCGACCAATTTCAATATCAGTAGTGTGGGGACAGGAAACTGGATTCGTGAGGGTCTATGATTCTCAAGAGCACTTTCCCATCCAGACAATACAAACCTGGATCGATCCATCTGATCACACATTACCTTGTATCCCTGATACATATTTCGACTCACTGTGTTCTCAATAATTATGAGAATACGATGTATCAGATAACGATAAAAATGAGCAGTGGTAGAGTCATGTATACATATCAAATTGACGGGGAGATGAGGATGTAAAGTCACAGTGGATCTACCACTACTCGAGTAGAACTTGGGGATGAATGAATGACAGCGACCTTTGCTTCACTTCAAGTTGAACTACACCTGTTGAGTAGACTCAACCTCCCTTGGGACCAACTCAATGTCTCTTGTGTCCTGAGTTGCCTGGTTCTGCCCATTAACATCATCCACCTCTATGTTCTCTGCATCCTCGCTCTGTACACCAGCTGCAAATACCATCGGCCCTCTAGCAGCGCCATGGCTGGATGACGATAATGTAGACAGCCCAAACCCACTGTCGATCCCTCCACCACGCCTCCCTTGAACATCATGTGCATACATCTCCCTGATGCTGATGATGAATCGAGGGGTGAGAGTGTACACAGGAACATATTCCATGATGCACAATAGTATGAACTGCCAGCCGGTGTTCGGAGTAAATCCAATATAGGCAAGCATGTCGGTGATGTTCAACAGAAGAATCCTGTGACATAAAAAATTCAGTTGTGGCATGACATCGTTGGCCCGGGTGTATAAACAGCTTTCAGGTTTCACGAAGTAAGGCTGGACATGCTTACCCCAGAAAGTAGAGGCTACCCTGCTCGACGAGCAGGTTCATGTACCGGCTGAGTTTCCACTGTTTCGTGATGTGGTACATTTGAAGCGACTGCCTCACAAACTGGGCAGTGGCTAGCATGAACAACACTGTGCCAAAGGTCATTTGTGAAATGTTAATAATATAGTAAGACCAAGTAGGAAATGTAAGTTGCGCCGTGCAAAATGAATACTCCAGTACCTGGGTGGCGACAACTGACCACTTGTAAGTGTCGCATGCATTTACTGAGTTAGCGGCTGTACATACAGTATTCATTCCTCTGCCTGGTATTGACAGCAGCGACTACTATGACAACGACAAGCTCAATGCAAAGTATTGCAAGAAGTAAGGCGAGGACTAGTCTTGATTGGGTGTACATTGCCCATACGCGTAGGATCATAACAACTGTGGTTGTCAAAGTAGAAGTTGTTTCTCGACTAGAGTAACCAGAGTGCTACTCACGTTCGGCTGCGCCGAGAAAGAGGCTAAATATCCAATATTTGCCATACCTCATTATATTGCCTTGATATAGGTACGAATATAAGGCAGGTGAAATACATGAAGTTCTTGAAGAAAATACTCACAACTGTTTCACTGTTAGTAGACACTCATTGAATGCATAATGATGGTGGTTAGCACAATACATACATCTAAGGGCACATAGAAATTATGAATATCCATTAGTTCCTGATGGCTGTGGAACACACCTTCGGATCAGGCATGAAACTACTCCCTACTTTTGCACTTGTCAAAGCACAAAGAAATTTACACTGTATGATGCAAACTTACTGAGGGCATCGTACCTAGTGCATGGTTGAGGTCAGCATACACTATGTACATTTCAGCAGCCATACACTCACGCCAGCGTATATAGACCACAATAACGGACCTATCGAAGTCTCGTTAGAGGATGTCTTAGGGGTTAGTACATTGGAAATTAGGTACGCGCAAGAAGAAACATGATTGTGACCCAAGACCATTGCTTATTCTGCATTCTTGTCAGGGATGTATCAGCTCAGGAAATTGCGATGCACCCACCCAGATGTACTCTATCTTTACTGGTCTGTTAGCAATAACTTCGTCTGTGACGAAGCCTCGAAGCCCACAGTACCTCTTTTGGAAGGACAAGGACTGGTAATGGTCAGTTTACAACTGACAGAAAGGCAGAACACGGGACTTACTGTAATCATATCCAACAGCAATCAGGATTGCGACTGCAAATATTGTGTGTAGGATTGACTATCGCAAGGATAGACCCACTGGCACTAGCATGCACGGGAAAGGTAGTTATTTTGCTGAATGGTCAGGATGATGGACTGTAAATCAGAGGACATGGTCTTGACAGGTGTGAGTTGAGATGTGATGAGAAGTGTGAAAGAGAGCTACTATGAGAACTACCCTGTTCGAGTTATCATGATGGGTTTATAAAGCCACCAGTAAAATTCCCTGTGACAACCAGTCTCAATGGGATTGAGCTCATTTGTTGTCTAGCCCAATCAGAATCAGAATCCGAAATTTTGAATGGCAGTGTTGATTTCACAGCTGGCCAGAGTGGGTGCTTTCCTTGTCGTGGACGAGGCTGCACTGATCGGCTTTGCGCGTGCCATCAAGGAAGGTTAGTTGTACATTGCGTGAAATTCGCGAAGTCAGCTATGGTCAGCAAGCGTGCTGCGAGTAGCTGACCTCGTGTGCTATATATCTCCGGTATTGCATTACTATGACAAAATACTTGGCACAACAAACAGACTTGAGTCCTTTTCCATACAGTATACTGTTGCTCGTACCTGATATCAATTTAGAACTTGGAATCTTAGTAGAAGAGTCATCAGCGCTCGGTAGTGATCAGAGATGGCTCAAATCCAGTGCACCAAGATAAATTATGTAATAATTCATCGGGTCTTAGACAACTGAGACTAGTTTGAAACCTGTCTAGCTGATGTGCAAAGATGAGCACCTCAGCCCTACAGGCATTCACGATGGCCATGGTAACCCTGATGTTGGAATCGAAAAGCATTGTCAGGCTGGCCGCTGGCAGCAGTGGTTGGTCCCGATACGTCCTTTACATCCTGATGGGCCATATGAAATGCCAATGAAGCCCGCCAGATCTGATTCTTCATAACTTGAATGCTGCCAGTGCATCGCCGTCCATAAGCGAAATGAGGTCTGTGGGAAGGAAGAAAAGGTGATGATCACAGAAAGAGCGGTGTGCGGGAAAGAACCACTCACTCAGACAAGAGGTCGTTTCGGTTGGTGATCGAAGGCAATGTCGATGACCAAACATGGTCCGCCTTGTTCCAGTCAAAGGGGGCAGAAGGCCATGAAAAATGTTATTTCTGGTCGTTCGTTGCACCGACCGTGAAGCTTCTCATGTTAAATGACAATATTGGTCACTATCTGAGAAATCTACAACAACATGGAAGGTACCACCCTATCGATGAGACTCCTTTGCCCGAGACCCACTGACTCAGGGTCTAAACTTTCCAAGATTCCAAACCATGGAGAAAAGACATAGTTGCTATGCAGTGAAGGGTTCAATCCTAAAGCTCCAAGTAGATGTAGAGTTGGAAGATTTGGACATTGGTGTTGAGTGCACATGGTCTTGCATTCGTCTATTCTGGTTTGCAATGAGCATCAGACACGTTGAACGTGTCGTACAATGTAGGCAAGTGTCACTATTCAAAGGGTGATGTGATCCAAATTTTCCTGGCATACGGATGTACCAAAATGACACAGGTGTGTATCGTGTACATAAAACTATGGCAGGGTAACATCAGAAGCAACGCATCACCTTTGGCAATTTCAGTTAATTGAACCTGCGCTCTGCATCTGTTCCCCAAGTCCATGCCACTCAAGTTATGACTTCGCTCTGTCTAGTGTATCCGAAAATGAAATCACTCGCCAATTCTACCGTGGCTATAGAGTTAGTGTGTTGTTGCAGATCAATTAACTTTCACTTCAGATATAACGGTTCCGGCTCTCGGAGCACCATGCGATTGATATCCACCGGTGCACAGTCTACTAGCAAAATCATTTTGCGGTTTAATTCATCAAGTACTCTCGCTTATGCTGCACTTTGAGGATCGATTAGAGATGAAAGAAATCTAGGTGACATGGTACACGGAGTAGGTTTCAAAGCACAGGAGCCGACCGCGTGACTGAAGCTCCGAGTATTTCTGACCGATGTAGCAACGACCTCAGGTCACTTGACCTTCTTCTTTCCCCAGAGTATTAATGCAATGTGCAGACGATCGCATTAGACCTTCCACGGATCTCCGATCCTGCTTGATGCACCTTTGGATGTCAAGCTGAGATTCAGAAGCGACGAAGTGACTTTCTGCGCTCGTTTATCGACTTGTTTGGTAACGTCCTATCTTGAATCTCTGTGCAGATATGGAGACCACAGAGGCAATTCATCCTTCCTGCTATGAAGGGATAAGAATATCGTACGCTTCACATGGCCCAACTTCTCTAATTCTGTCCCACCAGCTTGTACTTTCTCTCTGTAATTCGGATTTTGAAACCTGGCGGCATCTATAACCTATTCTAGTTGCAATTATGTTTCACAGAGTTCGGATAATATATATGTACATACTAGCTTTGCGGCGTCGACACTCGATCTCTCACCCGCCCACCATCATGGCATCCCGGGTAAAGCGAATGTTCTCCTTGAGAACAGATAAGGCAAGCAAAACAGAGCAGCCTGCTTCTCCAACAGCTGCCACTGCGCCAGTCTCCCCAACCACTGGCAATGGTACCCACAACGATGAGACCTCGAATGCCGAGGCCACCGCAATCCAGACCAGCACCGAAACTGTGGTGGCGACCCTCCCATCGTTCGACGAACTGCCCAAGTTCCACACGTTCACGGGATGTGCGTGGGACGTGTGGGGCAAGGATGACCAATTGGGGACGATCAATATGTTAACAGAGGACGTCGTGCAGAGGGCAGCGCGAGAGGAGATTCGGTAAGCGGTCGTGAAAAGTGTGTAGTATACTCAGGCTGGCTCAACGCTATGATCCTGTGACGTCTGGTTCAGGTCGGGGAGAACAGTCTCATTGAATTGGTATGTCTAAATTTTGCCTGATCTCAAGGATGGGTTATTGTGATGGTCTCTGCTGACTGTATTGGTTGATAGGCCGATTCATTTCCCATCCAGGGTATGCCATGCACTCTGCAACTTACAGCGTATTTTCTGACGTGCTTGTTTCGTGACTCGGAAATGTATTTGTGGATACACAGCCCGTCTTTGGGCGCCAGGTCCCATCTATTACGACGTTTTACAAGCATGGGCCGTCGATCCCAATCAGGGACGACGTGATTCACATCGTATGTTCTTTCTACTCCCACCCATACTAATTTCCTGAATCGCTGTGTCGGATGTCCATAGAATACACAATCCGGTTCCCAATGGGACGGTCTCAAGCACTTTGGGCTTACGAACCACAATGTGTTTTATAACAAGTGCGTATATCATATTTCGACTCATTGCAGGTCCGTGACCGATGCATTCGCAATCAGCACACCCGCCGAGTCTCTCTCCGAGGGCGAGATGGAGATTCACGACCCAAGCGAAATCGATCGTTCTCGTGTCAAACTCGGCATTCACAGTTCGTCTTTTTCCCTTGTCTATTCCTCACAATGGACACCCATGGTCGTTCCTCATATCCAGACTGGTCGAACCACGGCATCTGCGGCCGAGCCGTTTTCCTCGATCTCGTCGAGTACTACACCGCCTCTGGTAGTGCGCTTCCCTACGATCCATGGACGGCCCACCCGATCAGCGTCGCGGAACTCGAAGCATGCGCCAAGAAGCAAGGCGTGACGTTCCGACAGGCGGACATCCTCATCATCCGCATGGGGTTCATCCAAAAGTATTATCTGTCGTCGAATGAGGCCAAGGCAGCATTGCGTGATGGGCCTGAGACGTTGTGAGTATCGTGATTGAGTTTGGCTGGCGCGGGCGTTGTGATGCTGACGGTCTTCTCTTTGCCCGTATGGGCGTGACCAGTGCGGGTATTGAGCAGAGTGAGGACATGAAGCGGTTCTTGTGGTACGTTAACGACTGTGCTATCTCTCTACTAGTAGTATTGAAAATCCTGATCATTTACAGGAACAACCACTTTGCTGCTGTCGCATCAGACCAGCCTTCCTTCGAGGTGTGTCACCTATTCTCCACATATTACGGTTATTATCATGAATTGACCGATGTCATGTTCACACCAATCGTTAAAACAAAATTGAAATCAAACATTGAAGCGCTGGCCGGCTCCCGAAGGTGTCTCACAGCTTCACCAGGTGAGAATGACACACATTTTCCCACTGAAAACACAACCTCACCCCATTCCCCAGACTATCCTCGGGTGAGTAAGGACGGCACCCAGGAGCACTCTTACTGACGTTGCTCGTCCCTCCCCCCCTTCCGAAAGATTATGGGGAATGCCCATAGGCAAGTCCAGCCCCATTCTCGTGATCATCCTAGACATTTGTCCTTTGTGTTCTATTCACGCGTCTCACGATCCTCCTCTTTCCGCAGGTGAAATGTTCGACCTAGAAGCGCTCTCGCAGATATGCAAGGAAACAAACCGGTACACCTTTTTCTTTACCTCTTGGCCGCTCAATATGTATGTGGTCGAGTCCACAGCCTGTTTCTTCTCGTCGCTCATGTTTGTCTTCCCCCGTATAGCATCGGTGGAGCAGCAAGCCCTCCAAATGCTGCGGTAAGCTATTGTACCGGTCATGATCCATTGCAAGCAGGATGGCTAATAGATGACGACAAGGCGTACTTTTGAACGGGGTCGAGACACGGTCGTTGGCCTGAGACGACCCCGTGCACCCGTTGAACAGGATCAGGATTGGAGTGTGCACTTTGTTTTGGAACCAAGAAGCAGCCGTAACACTGTCCAATTATAATGTCAACAGCCTATTTGGAGCTTCTGTAAATACAACCGTCGTCGGAAGAACAATGCAGTTACGTCGTAAAAATTCGTGTCACGTTGGTTCAACTTGAAAGGAGACAAAAAAGATTGGAAAGGAGAGAAAGAGTTGAGCAAAAGACACATAATTACTTGATATATGATGGTTTGACATTCAATGTGACCACTCGCAGGTACACCGTGGCAGAGGCTTGTTTCTTGAAGTCGGAGTCGCAATGATCGGAGGCGGCAGGACGCCCACTTTGGCACCATCACGAGATGTTCTATCCATATACTTGTCTGTCTAGCGAAGCTCCAGCAGCAAGAACTTGGCAGTGGATTCTGAGTAGGGAAGCATATTTGATAGCATGACTTAGAGAGGATGACCCTTCGCTGCTCAGTATTAAGTCACGACTGACCGTATGGGTGAGTTTGCCAGCGGATTGTGTGCAAGGGGTTGTGGAAGACTTCAAGATCTCCGTTCTGCAGTAGCATGTCGGAGAGAGGGAAGGCTAGTCGGAGTTTGAAAGACTCGGCTTGATTTCCCCCACCTACTAATAGTGATGCTACGAAAGAGAGTGCTTCTTCGTGATCGGGATATATGTATATCCGGCTTCGCCTGTTTGATACGAGGATGCTTCATTCATTGACATCCACCCACCACCATGGCATCTCGTATAAAGCGCATGTTCTCTCCGAGGACCGATAAGATGAATAAGAAGACGGAACAGCCTGTTTCTCTGACAGTTGCTTCCGTCCTTGTCACCCGCGACCACAGGACCTTGAAGGCAGAGACCACAGCGGCAACCCTCCCTTCGTTTGACGAACTGCCCAAGTTCCACGCGTTCACCGGGTGTGCGTGGGACGTGTGGGGCAGGGACGACCAACTAGGGACGATCAACATGTTGACAGAAGAAGTCGTGCAAAGGGCAGCCCGAGAGGAAATTCGGTAAGTGCATGAGAGGCGTTCAATACACTCAGGCTGGCTCATTGTCATGTTCCTGTGATGTCTGGTTTTGAACTAGGTCCGGGAAAACGGTTTCTTTGAATTGGTACGCCCAAGCTTCGGGATGATTTCAAAGACGGGTTATTGTCGTAGCCTTGGCTGACCGCTGGAGAGGGGCACCCTGGGAACCCGCAGGTGCGAGTGGTTGGATACTGACTGACTACGACATGCAAGACTGACTACGAGGCCGCCAGCCACTGCGCCGGGACCCCTGGCACTGTTCAGCGCGGCTCCTGGCTAACCAAGGTCCTGGCCCAGGCCCACCGGGTACACCGCGGTGATTGATAGGCCAATTCATTTCCCCTCCAAGGTGTGTCATGCACTCTTCAACTTACAACTCAAAGTCTTTCTGACGTACTTATCTTCGAACGGTTAACTTGAACTTGGCCTTGCATTTCTTCATACGCAGCCCATCTTTGGACGCCGGGCTCCGTCGATTACTACGTTTTACAAACATGGGCCGTCGATCCCGATTAGGGACGATGTGATTCATATGGTATGCTTTTTCCACTTTCGCTCGAGCCGATCTTCATTGGGTTGTCCATAGAATACGCAATCTGGCTCTTAGTGGGACGGTCTCAAGCACTTTGGATTGCTGGACTACAGTGTGTTTTACAACAAGTGCGTACATCATATTTCTGTTCGTTCAACTTGCAGGGTCGTAACAGACTCGGACTCGTTTGTGATTAGCACGCCCGCCGAATCCCTCTCTGAGGGCCAGATGGAGATTCACGATCCTACCGAGATTGATCACGCACGTGTCAAACTTGGTATCCACAGTCCGTCCTTTCCTTTCCCATATGGCAGTGATCATTTCCCTCTTCTCATATCTAGACTGGTCGAATCATGGGATTTGCGGCCGTGGCGTCCTCCTTGACCTTATGGAGTACTACACCGCCTCCAGTGGCGTGCTTCCCTACGACCCATGGGCGGCCTACCCAGTCAGCGTCGCCGAGCTCGAAGCATGCGCCAAGAAACAAGGTGTGACGTTTCAACAGGCAGACATCCTCATCATCCGCATGGGGTTCATCCAAAGGTATTATGCGGCGTCAAACGAAGACAAGGCGGTATTGTGTGATAGGCCCGAGACGTTGTACGCGTTAGTTTTCTGGCCTGGGTATTCGCAACAGTGACAGTCTTTTTGTTATCTTCGCTCGTGCGGGTGTCGTGGTGTTTGGCCAGTGCGGGTGTTGAGCAGAGTGAAGACATGAAGCGATTCTTGTGGTATGTGGACACACCTTCCTTCTTCTACCTGTGTATTTCAATGTTCAAAAAAAAAAAAAAATGAAATTTTGATCGTTTACAGGAATAATCACTTTGCTGCTGTCGCATCAGACCAGCCTTCCTTCGAGGTGTGTCGTGTATTCTTTGCACGTCGCGGTCATGGTCATGAACTGATCGACGAGACGTTCGTGTTCGTTGCCAAAATAAAATCAAAATCAAAAATTAAAGTGCTGTCCGGTTCCCGAAGGCGTTCCAGAGCTCCACGAGGTAAGAGAAACGCACGCATTTGCGCACTAAGACACAACCTCACACCATTCCCCAGACTATCATCGGGTAAGTGAGGACGGCATTCTACTCAGGAGCACTCGCAAGCTCAGTGGAGCTACTCATTTCCCCTCCTGGAAGACTGTGGGGAATGCCCATAGGCAAGTCAAGCCCTCTTCTCATGACCATCCCAGACACCGCCCTTCGTATCATTCCAAGAGCGCCTCTCACGATGCTCTGCTTTCC
>JBBPMZ010000669.1:0-11439 GCA_038090575.1 Tylopilus cf. pernanus | reverse complement strand
CCAGACTCATTGCGATGTCAACATTGTCAAGCTCCAGCTTGAGGTCCGATTCTGTTCCCGCCAACCTTCAACGGGCGACTCTTCGCCTCAATTTCCCACCCTCCTATGTGATTGTTGGGGCTTACCGGTTATGCACGGACAAGTCGCTCTACAAACCTGCCTGGGATAAGTGCAAGCATGGCGTGCGGCGAGGTATGATTGTTGGATTTGTGTGGGTGCGTCTTGCGTTGTACACGAACCGTCTGCTTGAAGTGACCCTGTGCAAAGACTTGTCTAACATACAGGATACAAAGACACTTCATACGGACCCTCCTGAACAACCCTTCCTCTATCTTTTCGCTGAGTTACATTACTCGCCTCTCCCACACCGCGTCCGACCTCTCAGAGGAGACCTTCCTTGGGCTCAAGTTACCCTTTAGTGTATCTACTTGTACGTCTCCCACTCAGTGCGTTCACCACGTGTAACACTCATTGAAGCTCATTAGATGTGGTTATGTTGCTCATTGGTGCCCAAGTCACGTTTATCATCAACTTTTTTCTCTCTCGGAACATCCGCATCGCACGACAGCGTGCTTGGGACCAGACGGTCGCTTCTCGCGGGAAAGGACCCGATTTTTGGCAGCCTTACGTGGAAGAATGGAAGGTGCCTCCCGTCGTGGATGAAAGTTGGACTGAGCGTGTGAAGAGTAAGATGGAAACATGGGCCGTAGACGTCGTCATCGAGAAAGGTGGGTCCACGTGTTCTTGTCTGTTTTGCATGGTGGAATGTTGATGTTTTATGATATCTCTAGCATTACTTCTTCCTATATCCTTGTACCCATTCATAGGTACCGTCCTAGCAGCATGTTTCAAAGCCATGGGGACTGCATCCTACCTTCATGAACCTGTGAGTATATCATCTTCCTTCAACCACTCGTGTTCTTACTGTTCTCAAACGATCTAAAGTATTTCAAAGCGAAAAAGATGACACGACATGAAATTGCAGTGTTTATCGAAGAGCGAAAGTGGGACTACCGACGTACGTAACAAGTTACCTCTGTTTGATGAGTGAGTGATAGCTTGTTGTATTTCAGTATTCGGTTTTATTGCTGCGTTATTGGAGGATATTCCAATCATCGGACTCGCGTTCACTGTCTCAAACAGGATCGGTGCAGCAATGTGGGCACATGGTATGTCATTGAGTTGTGGCTAGTCGAGACAGTGTGCTCATAGATCACAAAGACTTAGAGAAACGACAACACTATGTTGCGGAATCAAAGGAGTCGGGTCGCAGGGAGAGTGGAACACGGGTGAGAGACTGAAGAAGACCTGAATGTATTAAATTTTCTGGCTGTGAAGCGCCCAGGCGGCAATAACTCGCCAACGTGTATGCCTGCTGGCTTGTCGCTATTTGATATAGTGAAATCCCAACAAAGTCCGACAAATAACTCAGGGCCCTTAGACTTTCATTTGCTACAGTTTCGGTATTCCGGGCTCACCGATCGGCTTCCATTACAGACTGCCTCTCAACTACAGCGATCGCGAGGTTAAAAAGAAGTATATATGGTACTGGTGATGCCGCATGTGGCACGCACTGAGAGGCTGCTGAACTTTATTATGTAGAGATCGATCATGATGGGCGTCATATAAGATGGGTTGCAAGTCCTCATGTCGGCGTGCTGGTTTTGTTCTTCGGTTCCCAGGCTGAAACAGCAGCTTTAAGGCTTGATGAAAGCTTCCCAGGTTCTAACGCCCTACCTTTCATCTATGCTCCCCGGCTCGACTCGATCCCCCTCTGAGGACAAGTGTTCTTGCCGTCCTCCCAGTGAACCGGGTAAACCGCGAAGGAACCTTATCGTGGGTATCGATGGTACAGCAAACAAGTTCGGTCGAAAGGCATGTGGCCCTCGTATCACATTCATTCACGATACTCATATCCTGACAGAATACCAATGTCGTGAAGTTGCTGGAAGCCATTGACTGTGACGCCGACTGTGACGCCCGGGCCGAGAAGGTTAAACAGGACAAGTATTACTTGGGTGGCGTAGGCACGCGGCCAAGGGCCGCACACGCGTTCAAGCGCATGATGAGGACTCTCGGTGACAAGCTAGATATGGTGATTGCCTGGTAAGTTCCCGACCGAGGGTTCCTGTGGATTCAAGTCTCACTCATAGTTTCTCAGGAATGTGTCAGACATCGTGAAAGATGCTTATGGCTGGCTCGCAGGGGAATACCAGGAAGGGGACCGGATATACCTTTTCGGTCTGTTCGGTTCACGGATTTGACATAATTCGAAACGATGATGAGGCGATTAGGTTTCTCTCGTGGCGCGTATCAAGTTAGGATTCTGGCGTGGATGATACACGAGGTAGCATTCTCCAGTCGTAATGATGTTCCCGTTCACTCATTAGTCCCGCTAGCTTGGATTGATCAAGCATTCCACTGAGAGGCAAGTGGGAAGGTTAGAGCGATGTCCCTCATTGCGTTTCTTTCCCAGTAACACATAATTGTAGCGCCTACGACCATTTTGAGTCTGTCATGCTGCACAAACCAGGTGCGGATTACATGGCACGAGAATTCAGAAAAATGTTCTCTCGGGAGGATTCACGGGTACATTTTATTGGGGTGTGGTACGCTCTTTTCAGTAGAAATTGTGTCCTTCGATTCATGGCGTTTGATGGACAGGGATACAGTATCTTCGGTTGGTTTTGAACGGGGAGACGTTTGTCTGTCCACCTCGTCGGCTGCAGAGCATGCTTGCCAGATACGGCACGCTCTCGCTCTCGATGAGTGTCGAGTTAGATTTTTGCCAGAGTACTTCCTCGAGATGAACTCTTTGAACTCCTATGGTGACGGAGTCAACGAGGTTAAATCGGGGAACGCAGACCGGCCTACACTGCATAGTTATGATCGGAAGGCGACTAATATCAAGGAGGTGTGGTTCGCTGGGAGCCACTCCGACGTGTACGTTCTTGTTGTGTCATCATCTCGTTCATAATGCTCAAGCTACGCTTAGCGGCGGAAAGCATCACCCAGGAAAGCCATCCCACGCAGGGAAGTTTTCGCTTATGTGGATGCGTCGAGAAGCAGTTATGAGCGGGCTCGTATTGCAACCTGAGGACATTTTCTGCACAGATGAAGATCTCGATCTTGGGACAACGAGTTCAATGTCACTCTTCTGGAGATTGATTGAAGTCCTCCCGCTTCAACACCAGGTATCATTTAGTGGTTCTGGGGAGAATGCTCGCAAGTACGACGTTCTTTCTGCTAAAATCTGCATCTAATTAGTCGTCAGATGGCATCTCTGCCAACCTCGCCGCATTATCCCTGGACAGAAGATACACGCTTCGGTTAAGCTTACTCGCTCGTACGTCCCCAAAGCGACCTTTGGGAAAGAATTTGGGAATCCATTTTCGGCCAATGTTCCTATGTCCTCCTTTAAAGACGTTTGGGAGTGGGACACCATTGACCAAACAACTTATGGCGCGGTCTTTAATAACCTCAGCGAGGCTGGAACCATGGACTTTTATCTACACAGACTACTATTCATGCTTAGATTCAGTGAGTTTCATGTCAGGACATGCTATGACTAAACTGGCTTGCTCGTCAGGTTCTGGCCAATCACCCATCTCGCCCGCTCAACAGAAAACCCTCGATGATCTCATATGCAGTCAATCTGGTCTGGCGAGGCTTGCTGCAATTGCAGCATCTGCCGAAGCCACGAATCCATGTAGGTTTCATGTTGAATTTTGTCTGCCATTTCTAAGTCGGTGACTGTGCGCAGCTGATGGCAAAGCCCCCTTGCTAGAGGATGAGGACGCTCAGGAGGTCCGCGATCTCCTCCGGCGATCTCTAAAGTCTAATCGGGAGTGTCGAAGGGCCGCAAGCCTTTTGCCTCCCATAGCAAAACATAAACACTTGCGAAACTCAATTTTGACTAATGAGACTGATGGAGTCATTGACAGCTGCTTCAAACTATTGGATAGTGGTGAAAAGTCACCTTATCATGGACCTGTGTTGCATGCCCTTTCCTCGCTTATGGAATACTGTAAGCTGACTCACCACTGTATGCGGGTGTAAGTACTAGCCGTCAATCAGGTCCGGAAGAGATACTCAACAAATTGGGTGAGAAACCAGATGGGAAGACGAGTAGAGTTCTCTTGATGCTAGACTCGAGCGGTTTGTCCTCACAAATTCCCGAAGCAAAGTCATTTGACACCTCTATTAGATCCAGGCCAACTTACCGCTGCATTACTCGTTCTCATCTTTCTTGCCCCAAAAGGTATGTCCGAAATAATGTAGTGGACACCCCATAATGCATCGTCTATGTTTAGCACCACTTCTGTGTTCGCAGGCGAGCACGAAGCTTCACAAGTTGGCGAAGAAGCATCAAGGGCGCGTCGGACTTTTGGCGACAACGGCCTTAGCTGTGTTGCACCTTCAAGAATCTCGTGCAGGACGTCATCTTGGCCGTGATCCATACTGGACACAGAGGCAACAGCCTGGTGAGGGTGTAAACAACCCGACTGACCAAAATTGGATGTCGACTGGAGGTGGTTATGTCCTTCACCGGATGTTACCTAGTAGGCCTTCATTGGGAGCACTGTCTTTTCGCTTACTCGCTTTATGCAGCTGGACCGCTTGGGAGCGATGACGAAGTGCCCAGCAAGGCTCTCTTGGGTGCTATTGATGGACGTGACATAAGTGCACGAACTACAGTCATCTTCAGTCTGCTTCGGAAACGTGAAGGTAGGGGGAGAAGTTCACAATACATGACATGTTATTCATCAATGCGTCAGCTGGAATTAGCTTGACTACGTACTCCCTCAGTAAAGACATTATGGATGTCTTCGTGAAGCAGCTACAGTTCAGAAGTAGTGCTTTGTTAGCTGCATACGCTTTGACGAGGTGTTTTGCTAATGGTTAGTCAGTGTCGCGTTACACAATGATATTTCTGACCTTTCTTAGAGGAATTCAAGGTGTTGGTGAATTCTCAACCCCGCATTGGTGGATACATTGCCAAGATGATCAGATTGGACTATTTTGATGATGCGATTGGGCCAACTGAAGGCATCACAATTTTGGAAGACCTGATGGGACACGGTGACGGTAACATTGGCTTATTTTCTTTTCTTGTTCTGCCCCTGATAAGATCAACCAGGTGAACTGAAGCGCAAGATGTTAGGGTACCCCATCGTTAGTCTGCTGCAGGATAAACTTGGTGCAGGAACACCACGAGGAATGCGTACAGGATTGATGTACTTGAAGATTTTCCGGGATCGTACGTCTGATGTCCCTTGTTCCATGTTGGCCTTACTCAAAACGTTTAGCTCTTGAAGATAGATGCTCGTTGACAGGCCGCTTGGTGGAACGAGGCATGTCTTTGCTCAGGACCGACGAGTGGAAAACCCAGAAAGCAGGTGTTGCTATCTTGTGTTCCCTGGCCCAAATAGGTGCGTGGGGTACCCTTTCTATTGTAACCCAGCCTGACTTGGCGTTCGTACAGAGTTTGGAGTGGTGGCTCTCGAAGGAAACATATGCGAAATTATTGATTTGCTTCTCCCAACGGACAATTCTGATATCCAGCAAGAAGAAAATCTCTCGACTCAAAGGTCATATAAACCCCCGGCTTCGTTGCTTGGCCCCGCTTTCGTCCTTCATGTACTAGCTGGAAATAGTAAGTGAAAGATCATAGTCATGAATTTATCCCTAGAAGTGACTGGATGAGACAGAGACACTGCGTGAACACATTCGTGGAACGGAACAATATGGGAGATTGAAGCGCAGTTATCTGTTTGGAGACCTCCTGGGTGTGAAAAAAGCGCATTTTTGGCAAGTCAACACGCCTAGGAGAGGTCCGTCACCGTCATTTTGTACTCTTTATTCTGCTGAAGCGAATGAACCACTTAGATGAGGTACTGGAAGCTATTAATCAGATGATCAAGACTGTGGATACCACAAGAGGCTCGACAGACACAGGATTCGTCTTACCGTCCATTAGTCATTGGGATCAGGCAGGCCGTCCCGTGGTGAAAATGATCGTTATACCGCCTTGTGCAGCTGTCGCCGCGGCTGTTATGATTGCAGGGGCAGTCGTAATGACGCCGGTCTTTGCCAGGCTCGCCTACAACAAACTCGCTGAGTGAGTATTTCGTGAGTTATATATGGCTGGCATTTTTCCTGAAAGGGGATGTCTTACAGTTCCGTTGGACATCTTTGGCCGCGTTCTCGTCAGGATGAGATCACCCTGAGTACGTCTGGCATTGTAAATGAAAGAGTCCAAGTTAGACGCCGTGCGTTGCCCAACCTTCGGCGTTGGTCGCTACCTTCCCCGCAACAGATCAATCACTCGATCGGTTAGTTAGAAGGATGGCCATGTATTTACAGCTCCCGACATTTTGTGATCAAATGTTAGCTTTTTTAAAAAAAGAAAAGAAAACGCAACTCAGGGCTTTATTTATGCAAATTGTGTTACCAACTTGTCGTGTCCCAGGTTGCAGTTGATGACCCATTATCGAGCCTACTTTGAGTCGACTACTTGGGATCACAGGGCTCGCCTCAATTTGTAAGACCAGATCAGAACTTGCAAGGGATGGAGCCAGTTGTCGACTCTTTGAGTAAGCCTGGCTGTTTCTGTTCAAGCCTTCATCAAAGAAAATATTGCGAAGGAGCTGGAGTTACTACATTACTACAGCGTTATGGAGTATGAACTGACAAATTGAACATGACAAAGGAATCTGTCCACAGACGATAAGACGGGCTAAGCACCTATATGTACATAAAGAATACGTTGATCACTGGGAACTATACCCTTCAATTCTTTCAGCGTCCCATCCAACGCGAGGGCGGCACGAGTATAATTGAGCTTATTGACTTCATCGACCATATGCTTGTAGAATGTTGATGCAACCTTGTTTGTTTGGCTCTCATCCACCGCACACATCGTCCCAATGACGGAGCGGAATCCTGCAAACTGCATTGCACCCGCAAGGTGAACAACCTCGTCTAAGCTCTCTTTGTGCCATATAGTCGTATGGCAGGCAGAAAGATATGTAAACTCGGGATCCTTGAGTTTGCATTGCGTGATACGTTCGACCGTGAGACACCCATCGTAAAGAGAAAACCCAGAGTTGAATGGCTGCATTGGGTCTGATATTCCATGGCAAGCGAAGTGTACCCACTGCTTGTTGTCAAGTTCTTCGACTACTCTAGAGAGGCGAGATTCTGGGCCCTCGATGCGTGTGAAGGCTGCGAGCGTATCAACAACCTGCCTTTGAATGTCGGTCAGTTCACTACCGAAAGACTTGAGTTCGTTTTCCTCGGTAAATTTCGCTTGCCCAATGGCAACGAAGGACACACGCTGTTCCCCAGACTTTGGTAGGCCATCTGGGTCCTGTTCCTGGCTGACTTGGATACCAGTGGGCACCGGCACAATCTCAGGGGTACAACTGGTATTGGCTTGGCCAACGCCAGTCGGTACTGCCAGTGCTATCTGAACCTCGGAAATATCTGAGTGACTTGACCGCTTTCCAAAGAGGAGAGGAAGGGAAGAAGGAAAGCCTCCCTTTTTTTGCTCGCTAGGCTGAGGATCATTGCGTCTGGAACGGGATCTAGAAAGGATGGCAGAAACAATGCGTTCATGCTGTTCTGTAGGGACAGGGGAACCAGGTTTAAGAAGGGCAAAACGTCCGTGTCTCGTTTTTTCCTCAGGCTTTGGTTGAACACATCGCCTTGCATGGATAAGGGCGCTGAGGGTAGGAGTATAAGATGAAATATAGAGATCAGGAAGGTTCTGTTTGCCCTTCCTGCACGGCCCGGCCGCGTGTAAGGGTAGGAGCGTGAATTCCGCGGTCGGATACCACCAGATCCGTGACTGAGGTGGGTGTATGGGCAGTAGGATATCGATAATAGGGGATACGACATCGTTCCAGAGTTCCCGCAGGAAAAGCCCGAGATCCTTTGCTACGTTTGCAGACTTGGCATGAGCCATCAACCCACGGAACCTCGAGGACAGGTCTTGCACACCGGCTTTTGTGACAGCGGGTAACGGAACATGAATGGGATCCTTGCCCAATGAGATAACGAGGGCATCGCAGCTGTATTTGCTCGCATTTATAATGATGACAGGCCCACTATTAGCTGCCTGCCGGAGGTCCGAGAAGGCGGGCGGGAGAAGGAAGTAAGGAAGATAGGGAAATTGACGAGTCTCTGGGTTCTGGGAAATGGCACCCTGCGACTCGACGTTGGAATTGAACAGCTTAATTGTAGCTTCACGGATAAGTGACTCGGCTGTCGGCGATGCGCACTCAGTTACCGCCTTCCCCTCTAACTCTGAAACGCCTTTGCCATCAAGAGATGAATATAAATGAGCGATTTGGCCCCAGAAGACGTTGCGACCTTGCTCGAGAAGCTCAACAGCGTGTCTGAAATCGAGGCTGCGAATAGCAGCAGAAAAAGCATCTGCAGCAAGCGCCGATGTCTTCATGTTGGCAAGACGTTGTGGCAAGGGTGGATGAGTGACAAGGTAATGAACGAGTAAACGAAGAGCTGTCTCATATGCAAGAAGCATCGAGGAGTGATTGAAATCCTCGGCTGCCGTAATCCATGCCCTGACAGCAAAGAAATCATCGAGTGATGCAATTTGTTGCACATCCTTCAGCTGTATGTAAAGGCGGAAAAGCTCCTCCTGATCATCTTCCTCTCGCAGCCTCGAATATCGAGTCCTAAGTCTGCTCGCGAGAGAATGTAATGCGGTCGGTCGAAGAGGGTGTCCTAGCGGACAAAGACTCAGTACTTTCTTGTCGAGCTTGATTGCCTCCTCGAGATCACTGAGTTCGCCCAGTCGGTTGTACCGGGCGAAGAGATGAAGTCCAAGGTTGTTCAAAGAGGCCGGTCGAAGTGGATGCTCTGGTGGGCAAAGAAGGAACGCCTCGCGGCCCAGCGCGATGGCATTCTCAAGGTCACCGAGGTCACCGAGCCGGTTGTAGCGAGTGGAGAAATGAAGTCCGAGGTTGTTCAAAGAGGCCGGTCGGAGAGGATGTTCTGATGGGCAAAGAAGAAGTGCTTGGCGACCGAGCGCAATGGCCTCGTCGAGGTCGCTGATGTCGCCGAGACGGTTATAGCGAGCAGAGAGACAAGCTCCAAGGTTATCCAAAGAAGTCGGCCGGAGAGGATGTCCTTGTGGATGAAGAAAAAGTATATCATGACCGAGCTCGATGGCCCGGTTGAGGTCATCAAGCGCGCCAAGTCGATTGTAACGAGCGGAGAGATCAAGCGCTAGATTGTTCAATGACATTGATCGATCCGGATGGCCTGGTGGACAAAGACCGAGTGCTTCGTGATCAAGGGAAATGGCTTGGTTGAGGTCATCAATCCCTCCGAATCGGCTGTACCGAGTCTTAAGATAATTCGCAAGCCATGTCAAAGACACAGAACGCTTGGAGGCTCCCTGTCTGTGATCTAATGCTTGACAAGTAGAGTTGATCGCCCCGTCAATGTAGCGCCTTTCCCCTCCTCGTTCAAACTTATCTGCCTGGGATTCTGCGTGGGCTAACAGCTGCTCAACCGTAGCTAAATATCAGGCACTTTGTCAGTTCATCTGCCTGCTCGCCATTCTTGGGACTCACATACCCTTCGGAGCAAATGAAATTCGCATTCAAGATGGTGGTTTCTGGGAAGTCCAAAGGCACGTGATGCACTACTGGACTTGCATCAACTTCTGCGCTTCACAGCTTATCGGGTAACTCCCAGGACCAAACTGTTTGGCAATGGGAAGAACGGCACCACTGTCGCGGAGCTGAGGAAGTTGGACCGTAGAGAGAGCAGGAATGCGGATGGGAGATCGGAAGAGACTCGAATAAATTTAATTCCTGGTGGAAAGGGCCGTAGAGCTATCTATGCCTCGTAAAGTTGTATTCCTCCTCCTGAGTCCCAGTGATGTAAATCTACGTAATACGTATCTTCAGCTTCGTGAAGCTGTCTGATCGTTCAGACGCTCATGTGCCATTCTGTCTTGGGCAGTGTGATCTAACAATACAAACGGGTATTTCTCTACCGTTTTATTGACAATATCTTAACGTCTGAGGCTTTTACTGGAGCCCCGCCGATGAACTGGCCAGAAAATCAGAAGTTAAAGGTAATCTAACATTATACTCACGTCCTGCGTTCTTCCTTTTGAATCAGACTTATACGGATTTTTCTGTACCGGGTTTGGAGAAGATCGGGATTGATATTTGGTATCAGTATCAAGTGTACTTGAACTCTTGTGTCGGGACCGTTGGAACAAGTCAGAAATGATGGTGGAGTGTAAGATAGCGGCTTACTTTTCGGGCAGTAGACTTAGTGCGCCGACGGCGTACTACTTTCCTGGAAGTAGACTGGGCACGGTGTGTTGGTTTGTGGACAGGGCTCATGGTCAAGGCAATTCTGTTTGGTCCACAGTCCAGGTGCCCCTTGAACGACAGTTTACGATACACATGGTTACAGCGTGCTCGGTAAAGTCCGGCTCGGGTAAGTCACTCAACTCCACAACTGCAGTCGGACGTCAACCGCCAAGGGCGATGTGCCAAATCCTTCCGCTCATCCGGCGGCTCCTCTTCGCCGTGCGAAGGCTGTTTTCATCCTCTCGTGTAGTTCTACCTCTCATCCGAATACTAACCGCCCTGAGGCAGCTCGTACAGGATTACTTTGGGCCGCCCGGGAAGCCTGAGGTTTCCAGGGTACCTGCCGAGGATTCCGAGGGCTTCGAGCCCCCTAGTACGGTGTCCCACCCGCATATTCAGAATACCCCGACGTTGTATCATTGTACACCCTCCTCCTTGCCAGCTGGACTTCATGAGCCACCACACGAGACCGTCCAGGTATCTCAGGATCCAGTCACGCCTGGAGTTACTCGTCCTCCTGTGCCGATACCCTTCGCACCAGG
Source organism: Tylopilus cf. pernanus (assembly GCA_038090575.1). Taxonomy (NCBI): domain Eukaryota; kingdom Fungi; phylum Basidiomycota; class Agaricomycetes; order Boletales; family Boletaceae; genus Tylopilus; species Tylopilus cf. pernanus. Next base: position 536 of record JBBPMZ010000669.1, on the reverse strand, counting down.
GTGGTTCCAGCGCTACGAGAACCGTCGACCTGTGTACGTGATGAGCCAGCTAAGTACACGTCGCTTTGATTGAGATACACATCGTTCTTGATGCAGAGAGCGAACACCCAACAAAGACAAGATTAACGCTGGTCAAACGCGCTTCTTGGAGTGCGTAGGGATTTCATGTAAGCCTCGTGTCGAGTTGATGGATAGTTTTGCAGGAAGGTACCCGACCACTGGGAGCGTGTGGTTCACCCTGAGGGTGCACGTTATTACTTCAATGCAACCAAGGTCAGAGCAACACAACTATACTCTCTTAAGGTTCGCTTATTTGAAATTTAGAACGTCTTCACAGACGCTGCGATTACAGAACTTGGTGACCTTAGTACATTGGATGCGTGTATCCAATTTCTAAGGGGAAAGGAGAATCAACTTGTGTCGAGCTGCAGCTCAAGCAATGATGTTCGGAGTTGCCCTACCCAGCTGGTGATGCAAGTGACGGATTCTGAACAATGGGTTTATTATTTTGTAGACCATGATGCTCGAGTGGTCTT
>JBBPMZ010000668.1:0-11442 GCA_038090575.1 Tylopilus cf. pernanus | reverse complement strand
AAAATATAGGAAAATAGCTATAAAATAGAGTGATTAGGATAGTATTATTGAGAGAGCACCAATGGTTAGATTATGGTGGTGGTCAGCAAGGTGTCAGCAAGGTGTCAGCAAGGATGTCAGCAAAGTGTCAGCAAGGATGTCAGCAAAGTGGTCAGCAAGGTTTAGAGTGATTGTAACAACTACCTCATTCTTTGAGTCCTCTGTAGTCCCTCTACTGCTCAAGTCTTACCTCAAGTCACCCAGCTCCATAGTTACTGTGAGTTTCCCACAGTACATCCTTCTTATGAAGAGACCTCTGCACCCAGACCTTGTAGGCTGGATATAAACGAGAAAGGGCACTCTCGTTAGTTCAAAACTTGAGATAGGAGGACGAGGATGAGGGCTACAATGTCAATGGGGCAAGATAACAGCGGGGCCAAGTGACGCCGGGGTGCAGAGGGTGATTGATGACGAGGTGATTTAAGCACCCTGCTCCTCTGTACATTCAATCGGAGGTTCGGATATTGAATCGCGCCGGGACCTTGCCGAGTCTCCGCGTGACCTAGAGTGGATGCCATAAGCCAAAATGTTTGGCACCAACAAGCGACTTGACACTCACTATTTGTAACTAGTTGTTTGGGTCATGTGCTAGATATTCGCCCAAACTTGAAGTTTCCACAAACATTTGCACCCAACACAGACTTTAAGTTTATTGTCACGTTCAGAACACGTCCCCACGCACACACATACTTGAAGATTCGGCGCACATCTGGAACTCAAACCCAACTTGAAATTTCATCTATGCCCAAATGACGAGCTACACTTTATGTTTGTGATCCACGTTGGGACTAACATTTAGGACTGTCCTAAATATTGCAAACGCCATTGTGCGACCTGAGTCACCTTCGTTCCCTAGGAGGTGACATTGTCTCCACACCAAATGGTATCTAGAGTCTTTCACTAAGCCATTCAGAAAGGACTCAGAGGTTCAGAAGCCGAGGAATAAGCAGCCTTACCTCGAGAGTAGCCGCACGTATAACAATAGCACGAGAGGTGCTGTTACTTCATTCCACAGCATCCACCATGACGAAGTTACAGAATGTGTGGTGAAGGAGAGAGAGAGCAATGGCAGACCTATTGGCTGTGCCCCTACGATGAGAATGGCATTGCTTTCAGGAACTTGAAGAGGCATTGTGGTCAATGTAGCAGAGTGTGGATGGAGGATCTATTATAATGGAACTTATACACAGCTGCTAGATGTACGTAGGGCCATCGGATTAAATCCTTCGAGTTAGACGATGACTTGAATGAAAAGCAAGGTTTGAGTTCGATGACAAATCACGCCGACCATTGGTCCGGTCAAGTTGCCCCCGGACACCGGCAACCAGTCAAAATGTTCTACAGTAGACTTTTTCATAATGCATACGTGCTGAGGAGACTTTCCACCCATGCAGAACGACATCTATGCGGGTCCAAAAGCGTGACATAATGTAACATAATGTGACACGTGTGACGTCGATGTCAAATCTACTGCTTCCAATAGTTGTCCAATGTCGTCTGCTTTGCTGTTTGCATTTCCTCCTGTCGCACATCACCCCGAAGCTTGCGAAGTTGTCTCACAAGCTCTAAAGAAGTCTCAGCACCACTTCAAGCGATGCAGGCCATCTCCAGCTTCTCGCACAGCTGAATAATCTCCGAACGAGAGACCGGGGTGCTAACAGGCAAGTCATCCTCATCATCAGACTCGACTTCGATAATCTCTCCACGTTTGACAGCCATTTGGTGGCGGACAGCTGCAACAATTGCCGCCTCATCTTTGAATTGATACATTGGCTCGCCAACTTCGTTTTCTTCTTTTGGTGACAGGAGCTCGTCGATGGTCAACGGTATGCCGAAAATGCGGTTACGATCCTTCAATTCCTTGATAGAATCCATTAGATCTTTCTCGACGGTGATGAGTTGTGATGGTTTTGCAGGGATCTTGATTGTAAGCCCGGTGCGATGCATTGCGGCTGCCGCGAGCTTCTCAACTGCCTCGGTTGCTTGCAACACGTCGCCTTCAGCATCCATGACGGCCTTGAGAGCAGCTCGCCAATGCTCGTCTGTATAGGATTCGCCAAGAAGCACTTGAAGCTGATTTTCAGCTGCGGGGAGTGTTGTGGTGGCATCCATGGCAAAGCTGCGAATAATGGCCCAGGCATGAGGATTAGCGTGGACTGGATGCGATAGTGGCGCCCCGGTGGCTGCCTGAATTTGGGTATGATTCCAGCAGTGCTCGATGGCCTGGGGTTCGACTCCATCCCAAGCCTCTTTTGCCATAAGCATGGCCTCACGAATGTTAATTTTGTAGATCTCTGCTTCACCCGCTGCGTCCAAGTCAATTGCACGCTTAGAGAAGGCTCGGCGGTACAATCCCTTGAAGCATCGGATGACACCAGCATCGAGTGGCTGGATGAATGAAGTCATCTTTGGCTCAAAGAATTCGAGCTGGATGTGACGTGGCTTGTACGCAATCAAGTGACCGGCAAAGTTATCGACAAGAAGGCAGATGAAGCGTCTCTGAGCACCCATCTTGAGATCGAGAATTTTAACCCATCTAGTAGTAGACGTTGAATGAGTAACAAATACTTGGATTTTAGCTACAATACTCACTCTTCAAACAGTTCCATTGTCATCCACGCATTTTTGTTGTTACGATAATGATAGCCAAATGCTTGTGGTGACTTGTAATCAAAAGCCTTCGGTTTCTTTGACCAGCCAATGTAGAACAGGGGCAGTTTCTCGCTTCCGTCTGCGTTTGCCGCCAGTCCAAGGGTGATCCGGAACTTCTGCTTCTTTTTGCCACTCATCTGTCTTGTCGAAAGACCTCGATCAGGAGGTGCGCTATCGCCATTGATATCGGTTATCAGTGTAAATAAGACCCAAACAAAGTTACGCACAATGCAAAAAGACTGGTCTCATCAAAGTTAAAGCGATCCTTGGCTGGAAATGTTGACAGAAGCTTCTGTAGTCGCATGCGCTCTGCCGCAACAGCTTCAGTGTCCACTGATCCAGCCTCACCATGTCTCCGGTACTCTTTGATATGGTACGCTTTGCAGAATGGGGCAATCCATCCATCACCATCAAGTCTCCTTTCATCTGGAATGTTGAATTCATCCTCAAATCTCCTTCGTTTTTCACGTAGCATTGGTCCATTAACTGCTTCACCTTTTTCCTCCATAGACCTCACCCAAAGGATCAAAGCTTTCTCTACCTCCGGACTTGTGACAATGCGAGGACGTTTTCCTGATAGTGCATTTGGGTAAGATTGGACACACTTTTCCAATTCAGGCCGGTCCTTTAGTTTCCGTGATAAGGTTGACTGAGTGAATTCCAGTGCACCTGTTTGCAAGGTCCTAAAGTGCTCGACAACCTGGCTTTGGGAAGCATGTGGATGAGAATCAATGAATGCAAAGACAGTGAGCCAATCATGCAATGTCAAATTTTCGCGTTTTCCAGACTCGACTGGCTTTGCTGAAGTAGCAGGAGCATTCCGACCACCAGAGGCTGCATTGGGATGTGGCTGCTTTTGATTGTATGGTCCTGGCTTGGGTCGTGGTTGGCGAGTTGGTGGATCTGCCTGAGGCATGACTCTGATGGTTCAGATGTAGGACGAGTGTAGAAAGTTTGATTTCTATCATCGTGACTCCATTTGACTTCATATGATGGCAGTGACTGGCAGGAATGCTGCACATGGGTTATATTAAGTGGCAATACTATTAAAATTGAGCCACCATTCTTCGGGTCACCAAGTTCCGACCGGGACTGATCCAGACCCTTTAGCATTCCAATCATTCAGTTCCGTGCAAAACTACCATGTCATCCTGCATATTTTGAGTCTCAAGGCTATGAAGTATTCCTTATGCAAGAATTTACCATTTCGCCCGCACTCCGCTGTGGTGGAACACGAAAGTCCATGCAGAATGAAATTTATGCATCAGCACCGCATGCATTATGAAAAAGTCTACTGTATTCCCAACTCTCGTTTAGAAGGTCCTGAATGAGTGACACTACTTGCATATCCCGCAACACTGCTCTGCACACTTAGTGATGCAATGGGTTCCAAGCTTGCAATCACGAAGCCCGAGCGACATGTTATGGCGCAGCATGCACCGACAAGCCTCAAAACGCTTGTGGTCTAGGACGTATCCCTGAAGAAGCCTCCACTCAGATGTACTATGTTATGATGAATGAGATCATGATAAGGATTATGACTTTCTAAACCGAGCATGCTGAAGTTGCATGTCATAATCATATGCAGCTGTACACCCCCAATATGCAGACCCTGGCCTCGCAGTCTACGCCCTCAAGCCCTTTCCACCACTATGCTTTCTCCCTTGTTTGCTCTGGTCTACTTTCTCCCTTTCTCGCTAGCCGCATCGATAAACTCGACTGCCGACTGCCCCTCTGATGCAGCCACCGTGTGCAATCAACGTACCGTTGTCGGCTTGTTGACCAGCTGCGGCCTCACCTTACTTATCTGCGTGTTTCATGCGATACACCCGCCACTCCCTCTGCCATGCTGGAAATGGTACCATGTCCTCAAATTGCAATTTCGTTTCATGCTGGTCACCTTCATTACTCCAGAGCTCACAATTGCGTCCGCAGTGGAGGAATGGTGTAAAGTCAGACAGATGACAAAGGACGCATGTAGTGAGTTCCGCATTGTCAAGGCCTGTGGCAGCTGGGTAATTGTCCATCTTCAGGCCACGGATGTAAATGGTGGACGAGGACCCACAGTCACTTTATTCTAAATGGTGGCTTTGTCCTTTGCGACGGCACAGATATAAGGGAAATCAAAGTTGATGAGTTCCTACAACTTTGGGGTTCCAAGGAACTGATCAATCCAATGATCACGGAGGCCGAAATCGAGGACAAGAGTTCGTCCAACGGTCTAGCAAAAGCGCTTCTCCTCCTCCAGCTCTCCTGGTTTATGATTCAAGTCTTCGTTCGGGTCGTATACCACTTCGCAGTAACGCTCATCGAACTCGACACCGTGTGCATGGCACTCTTGACACTCCCGCTAATTTTTTGTTGGTGGAATAAACCATTTTGCGCTACACGTCCGCATATTTTTTATAAGCGTGACGCTGGCCCTCGTTCCCCAGAGATATTGATGGGGGACAGTGACTCGCAACTGGTACCGTCCGAGGTGGGTGTCCTGAATTTGGGTAAGACTTATCGTCATTCTCCTTTTGCACAGGTATCTGTAACAATTGCGTCCAAAAGAAATGAGGACGACTTCTTATTCCCTACAGCTGGGAGCTCATTTGTCCCATTATGCGTTACTTGGGTGATATTTGGGGCCCTGCACCTTGTCGCATGGAATTATGAATTCCCGACTGTACCCGAGAAGTTCCTATGGCGTATGGCATCACTTGCCTTGGCTGCATCGCCAGTCATCTATTTACTCTCTTCCGTCGTAAGAACCGGTCATGGGGACACGAAGATTCTTTGTCTCATTTTTGTCATGCTCACAAGCATTACATCCCGCTTGCTGTTGATTGCCCTTATGCTGGCAAGCCTTCGCTCCCTTCCTTCCTCTGCGTATCAGATACTTCCATGGACAAAATACATTCCTCACTTGTAATCTTGGTTTTTCCAACATCTTGCCAGCATTTCGCAAACAAATGTATGCCAGCCCTCCGAACATACATATAGACAGTCCTCGTTCCGGAGTACTTGAAATATGATCATGGTGCAAGGTTTAGTTCCACTTCGTGATGTCTAGAAGCCCTCGTCCTCGCTTTCCTAGTTCTTAATTTCTGTGGAATAACGCTAGTCGGTTGAAGGCTGCAGTGTGGCTCATTCATATATGCCAGTGGAAAGCACGACAGACATGCTTCAAGTTACTTCCGTGGCCCAGTGTGCTTCTTTTGCGGTTAATTTTTTTAGTTGGGTTATAGGGGTTCGGGGGAGTATACAGATGGTACTGATCTTCAAAGACTCAATGAGATGGATATTCACCAGAATTTCAAGTTTTTGAGGCTAGTTCCGTGCAATATTTGCCAGGTTTTCAGGTTCGAGCGAGGATGATAATGACATTGACGGTGAAACGCGAAGCATGACCCGGTTAAGAGGGCGCCGAACCACACAGGAAACCTTTTTCGATCATAAATTACGATCACATCCACCTTTCTTTTATCTACGAAAGCCTACATGCATTGCGAGATAGCAGTGTCCCGCAAAAGGAGCACTCTGGATCACAGAAGAGATGGGAAAAACGATATCATTCATCAACACAATATCTACAAAAGTACAATTCAGCAGGGAACCAAAAGGAAGCCGAAACGAGAGTTCAAGTGATCTTCTTTTTGGTGGTACACAGTCCGAATGCATATCCTACGATATGGAGATTTTGTAAATCCAACACTCTTTGGATCCTAAATCGCCATTAAGTACCCGAGTAGACACTTAATGTGGTCAAGCTTTCCAGTCCTCGACCGCAGGCCGAGTCTCCGGCTTCAAATTGGTCTAAGTCAGTCGAAGAAGAATGTGAGTGTATGAGACATGTTCATAACGATACAACCTCGTACCCCACCCACCATGACAAAATGCATGGGCTTATCGTCCAGCAGACCTGGATCTTTGAATTGCACTTTCCTATCCTCGTTTTCCCGTATACTGGCTTTATCAAACCTGTCAAGCTTCTCTCCCGCCAAGCAAGGCAGCTTATCTAGCCTCGACGACGCCATCATCAACTGAAGTGGGTCTGTCGGATCAAAGTTTGTGCACACTTTGTCGCCAATATGAGAGATGCACCACACGGAATAACCGATGGCAGCATACGTGAGGAGAGCGAAGAATATCACGGGAAGAATGGTATAAAGGTATACCGGCGATTTCTTGGCCCATCCTACAGTGGAAACAGTCTGAGTTCCATTGAAAGATATCAATCCCTCGGATGGGATGGTAATCGGATTGGCGGAAAAACCGGAGCGGAGATACTATGTCAACAGTGTCAGGTTGATACGGCAGAGATGTGTGTCACTTACTGTTCCAGAGAATTCAATAATGCCTTGCCAATATCGCGCCTGGAATACCACAGATATTAAAAACGTGGCGAGAAAGTAACATGAAAGCGTTCACCAGGTCCCCTATCAAACGTGGGTCCATTGGGCCACTCGCATTCACGGGTATATTCGTTGACAAGGCGAGCGTGTACAAGGCATCACCAATCGAGTTTGTCACTGAACTCTGCATGCTCCTCGCATGAGAATCGATAGTGGAGGCCAAGTACAGTTGTAGGTTCGCATTTGCAGAAGTCAGTGCTGTCGAATTGATGATGGTGACATTTATAGTTCCGTAAGCGTAGGAGACTTGCGACGTAGTCAATTTTGGGATGATTTCACAGGTCGTATTCTGCAGGAAGCTATACCTCCCGGTACCCCCAGAAGTCACATCTGTATATCCAGACTCTGGTTACTGAATAACATAAAAGGTGTCGGCTGTACTCACTGAATCGGGTCCAATCAAGCTGGGACTGGCCTACAGGATAAGGGCAAACGAGGGTGTATACAAGTCCAGCATCCGGGACTTGGCGAAGTATCATTTGTGATTGAGCAGGAGTTCCTTATTTTGAATGAGCGTCAGTTGGAGACATCGCATCGCTGACCCTCACCTTGAGTACATGGCATACTGTAGCTGCACGCCGATATGGATGTGTAACTTCCAGTGAAAACAGAAACTGGCATTGTTTGATTTTCCAGAGTAATGGCTGGTGAATTCGAAGAATTCATTGGAGTACATGTCACATCTGCGGTGAGACCCTGTTGCAATATACTCCAACTGGCGGGAGTGGTGGGGTCATTGTTCGGTGGGCGCTGAGTGGATATAGATCCTCCAACAAAGTTGAGACCGGTCGCATTTACTTGTGCCTCTTGCTCGTGGATGTTGAATAAAACGCGAGATACAGCTGGGAGAATCCCACCTATTATGATAGTTGAGAGTCGATCCCATAGTAAGATGAATGAACGAGGTAATTACCGGTAGACACGTTGAAAACATCGCCATTAAATGCTAACGACCCCCGCACCCCGATATTGTATTGTGCAGTGTTAATCCCACTCAAGAGGCCATCGATGTCTATGATTTTCAGCGAGTTATCCTCAGCGGCTACGGGCACGGTCAACGGCAGCGAACCGATGGTCGGAAGAACAATGACTTACAAAGTACACCACCATTGGCCAGAAGCTGATTCCCGAGTTGCGACTCAAAATAAGTAGTATTAAGATCGAGTTCCAATCCGGGAAATGGGGTAAGCTGCTCGACAGCCGTTGGGGTGATAAGAGTTGACCAACTGTGATCGGATGAGGGACAGTTGACATAGAGTGTGGTCGGGGCATACCTTGAGACTAGCAGCTTGGCCGGCACAAACAAGAGCAGGGTGATCAGGGTCGTGCCAAGGTGATGATGATTCAAGGAATAATCAGAACTAGCTATACGGATCATGGCTTTGAGGCTGATCAGTCGCACAGGTCCATGAATACAGTGACGAAGCGCTTCTTTGCAGGCGGTGCAAAATAAACTGTGGAATTGAACGTCAGCATATGCTAATCGTGAACTCCGAAAACCAACCCACTACGTAGACATCATCGAGAGCAGCGTCCCGAGGACCGTGGAAACAAGTGTCGTCTCCGTTGGGTTTGAAAAAATGTATGTGGATATAGGGGATGGAAGAACTAGAGGGTTGGCCCTCCATGCTGCGACAAGGAGCCCCCACGCGAGGCCGAGAAGAACAGTTTGCCCGAACCCAATAGCGACGAGTTCGAGAAGGTGACAAAGATTCCGAGAACGCATGAGGAAGGCTTGAAGCTTGAAGATCGCCAGCTCAGTGGGCCTGGCATTATAAGTGAGCCTCAGGAATAAAACTCCCGGCTCCGCACCAGGGTGCGATTCCATTATAGCGAACAGGACTTGCCTTGTGTTCACACTCGCTGCATGAGGCTCACTTCACAGTGAAGCTTAGCACAAGATGAGCCACCAGCGGGAGAGCTACGCATCAATTACTTAGGGTTATTAGATCTGGGCGCTCGTGTAACACAACAGGAAATTTAGTAACATCACTTACATGTGAGAAGTAGTAAAAGGGTGGACACGGAAAGCCAAAGAAAATGAACCAAGGGAGGGAAGAACTCGTCAATCAACCTGTGGTAACTTGACTGATTACTTCAGGAGGCTTTGCATTGGCTCCCGACCCCACTAATCATTGCTGATAACTTTCGGGCGGATTCACGGACGACCATACTACCTGGACTTGGAGCTCTGAACGACGGAGGCAAGCGTAATTACCATGATTACATAATTAGCTGCAATTTATTAGTACTTATGGGCGTCACACATAAACGTTGCCGCTCTAGAAATGGTTCATTGAAAGCTGACCCACTGGGGTTCAGGACAGCTCCAGTTCCGAAGTTAGGATCTCAGGCGTCAATGACTCTTCTCATTGTCAATTTCCGTTCAGAACGACCTGGCGAAGCACTCGCTGGCACCTTAACTGACTCGAGGTTCGAACCTCGTTTCAACCCTGTTGCCCTTCAGCTTGAATGATGCAAATTTCACACCTCTTCATCGACAGTATTTCGGGTCAAACTTCAGACAAAAACGGGCGTTAGTACGTCGCCGTCGCCGAGGATGACTACGACTACCAAGTCTAGGGCCAGGCCCCACACGCCATCACGGTTGCTGATATATGCTGTTCGTGCGAGAGGGAGGATCAGATCCTTGCCTATCCTCCACGCACAAATGCCTGATCTAGAGAGAGCCTAGAGCACCGCGTTATGTTATCAGTCGATCTCCGAGTCGCACCTTTAGTGCTTGCTGGGTGTGCTGTGTACATGAGGGCATCAGTAAGCCACCTTCCCTCCGCAGTGATAGTGCTTATTTTCATTCCACAGGGAATCGAGTAGCGAAATGTACAAATGTAGTCATCAAATCGTGGTGACAATGCGGTCCTGGGCCACTATATTTCACATGAACATTGCGGAAGAACAGGGTACTTCATTTATGACATGTGTTGAAGCTGCGACAAGGCGCCCATAAGTACGGGGTGCAACAAATTTTGGATCGAACCCAGATGCCTGCAAGAGAAGGGTTGCTTATGTGCATCATCGAGGCCTGGTACTCTTGTAATTGCAGCCAAAAGAAATGATCTATCACCTAACGCCTCGCGACGTGTGCGCACCACCAGAAGGCGTCAAGGGTATGTTGCATTTTTGGTCGTATAAACTTGCTCGCCGTTCGATCGGGCCATCACGTCGTCCGACAGTGAGGGGACAACACTTGGGCTGCCCACTGAATCTCGGCAATGGACTACCTTATTCTCCAAAGGTTTCACCCACAGGCGAGTGACGATAGGAAAGAATGCTGCCACTCAACTTGGACGGCTAGATAATTCCTCGTCTACGATAAGGTAGGCCCCGTGAGTACAATTTCATGTGTAATAACGTCGAGAGCCTTCATGGATGATCGATGATCGATGACATTTGAAACTAATTGACGAGGTGGATATTCTGTAACGCACGTCTCCCACTTGATACGGGCCAGTGGTTCTGACACGGCCCGTGACTCAGCAACGAATAAAGGACATCTACAAGCGAATCACAACGTCCGAGGATGGCATTCATAATACTACTGGATAGGATGTTGCAACAGCGGAGGAAGCTGAATGAAAGCGAAGAGCTGTGCAGATATGGCTGCTTTGCTCCGATTCTGCGTAAAGTGGGTAGGTTCAGACTGCATGCCATGGAGCACTATTATGTAATACATTTCCGCAGGATGGCGATCCTCTTTTTCGACTGAGAGTGTTATCTGGAATGCCGTCTGGGACTATATGGACTCGACCGAGTGAGTACCCTCAAAGACGAAGTAAAGTACCCTCGCAGTGGTCATCAGCATTGACCAATGACAATCGTCCTTTCGTTGACTCCCAGACCCACGACTATCTTTTGACATGATAATCCTTCACCTGTTCATGAGAGGTTTAGAGTCACCAGCTTCTAGTAGTCTCGAGGACTCACACAATGACTACCAGCTGAGACACAGGTCAGAAGCCATTGGTAGAACTGACAATTGAGCGAGATGACAGTCGGCGCACTCATTCCGCTGGAGACTCACTGGGAAGAGAAGGTTAATGTGACGAAAACTGCACTTTAGACGCCTCAACCGCGGGATGGACCTCTTGTTCTGAGTCTTTGTCGACGGTAACGAGTGAAAAAGCTTGGGGAATCAATTAGACCAGCGGAGGCCAAATTGAGGTGTTCACGTTCCGACGTACGCGTCGACATGGCCGTCTTTTATATTCTTGCTTGATGCACTCTTGCAATTGTTTCTAGCTCCGGCAGTTCACCTTCTTCGACGTCGAGCCCGTCAAGGATGTCCACGACCCATCGAGCCCACCTGAGCTGTTCAAGGCACGTGCAGTCA
>JBBPMZ010000667.1:0-11457 GCA_038090575.1 Tylopilus cf. pernanus | reverse complement strand
CAGGCGACAGTCTGGTAGATCTCCCAACTTGGATAAGAGTGTCTCGCATCCAGCATCTTTCCCTCTTCTTGCTCTGTCAAGTATCCCATAAGGCGGCGTGTGGGTTATGAGAATCTCGGTATCTCTGGGTATTCTATCGTAGATTTCTGTGGCCCGAAAGGCGTAACAATCAGATTTGAAACGAGTGTATGAGTGGACATACCTTGAGCTTCATCTTCAGACTCATACTGAAAGGCACCTTGGACGTAGACCGGAGCCGCCTTACCGAGCGTTCGTCAATGGAGAGTATTGCAGCCAAATGGGAACTCACTGGAGACCCGTACACCTTCCATACTCTCCCCGTCGGTGCCGTGAAATGTAAAGGCTCGTGTTCAAGGTAGTGCAGGCCGAAAGCTGCCTGGCTACGAACGTACACCCGAGTGTGCTCGATCATCTACCATACGCTTATCAGTACCTCGTCCGACATCGCTCTACACAGCATCGACACACCTCGGCCCAAGTCTCTGACGTAGCCCATCCTCGATCGAGACACAGCTACCCACCCAGAATGAGTCTCCTTTCAACCAAAGCCATCCGAAATAACACATACATCGTGATTCCCAGCGACGATGCTAGCAAGGTTCAGGGCCTGAGCAAATGACAGACACGAAGAATAACACTCACATCTTGACTGGGTGATCGAGCGACTTGAGCCACTCTATGGTCGTTCCCAGCTGCGACGAATGACCCCAGCTGCTCAGGTCGCCAGCATGCAAGAGCACGTCCCCAGGCGGTACCGGGTATTGGTTCGAGTGGGTATCCGATATGCAGACGAAACGAGTCCAGCCAGGGCCGGGGTCCGGAGGGAGTGGCGTTCCCTCGACGTCGACGTGGATGGCATACCCTTGAGCAATCATGACTGCGCAACTCAGGCTCAAGAGCCATCCCTAAATACCCTAATGACATACAGCACGCCGGCAAGGCTGTGTGATAAGGGCGTCGAACTACCGACGAGCAAGGCAGACCCTACAGGAGCTACTGGTCGTCCGTACCGCCATTTGACTCGAGGTCTCTCAGGATGAACACTGCTTCTTCTACACGCATCTCCAATATATTCAGCATCTCCTGTTTCCGTTCCCATTCCGCCAACACCTCGCGTTCCATGCGGGTCAATAGGTTTGCATCTTGAGCAACGTCCGTCCGTTCTCGTTTCATCAGAACAGCCTTGACGTTAGGTTCTTCCTGCTCCGCTTGTCGGCGCGCCCCAATGTTGAATAGCGTCTTATAGAGATTGACGAGGAGCGCCGAATACGCTTTCGTTAGGTCAACGTGCCTATAGGACACCAAATAGAATTCATAATCACGGTCATCATCGTTCTCAGACACTCACCAAAGATAGAACGTCCGTGTCGGATTGCGGTCCGTACTCCTTGGGACTTCCTGAGTTGATATCAGGTACTCGGAAGAAAGTGCAGACAATAGCGGTCGGACGTCCTTGTTGGCCATCATCGCCACTTTAGCCATCTGCATCACGCCAGGACGTTAAAAGTGACTCGACGACGATTAATCAAGACGACTCACATGTTTCTCATCCATCTTCCCAATATCCAACAGCAGCCTGACAATCCGTACACCATCATCCCCGTGCCGCTCCCTCGTCGCCGCTTCCAGGACGCGTCTCCCCAACCGTTTACTGATGACGTCAAACTCGACATTGATTTTGTTGCCACTGAGGCTCACGTAGGATGCCGCTTTGCCAGCTGGCGTCGGGTTATCCGCACATGCCAAAAGGCCAAGGTACTCCTTTATCAGGGAAGAGTCGGACGGCTTTTTGGATGCAGTCACAAGTCCTTCTGAAAGGTTTTCGTCGTCCGCGATATGCATTCCAATTGCAGCAATAGAAGTTGGGTCTTGAAACAAGAGGGTGATCAATTTATGAGCCATAGATCTTAGGAAGCGCAGTAAAGTGATACCTGAGCGTGTTTCCGAAACGGACATTTGTTTTGACTCGGTGGCCTTGAGGGTAGCCCTCATCACTAGGGCTGCGCTGTGGTTGAACCGTTCTTCAACAGCGCTCTCAATGAGCTAAGCCTGTTTCCTCAATTCAATGCCAGACTGCCTGAGTTGTGAAGTCGTACCCTGTTACGGATGTGGATATTAAACTTGTCAAAGTTCACTCGGAAGTGGACTTCGTCCTGCGAGCGAGTGAGATTCCCGCTTGGAGAACATAACATTACTCTTACATCCACGACCTCTTCAGTCACCTTATTTTTCTAAGACGAAATGTGATGAGACACTCGGCCAACCAACAATGTTGACGGGCACAAACAACCCTAACTTTACCTTGGATGTTCGACCGCTCGGTTGTTCCTTGGGCTTCCGTTTCTGAGCTGACCGTTTAGCTTCACAACAATAAACCATCGGCATGCAGACGCACCAACCCGACTTTTTCCGCCTCTGCCTCCTCTCTTCTTAGCCTCGCCTCCGCAATCACCTTGGCCTCCCGAAGCTCCTTAGCAGTCGGCAAACCACTAATCTTGGTCCTCTCTTCAGCCTCGTATTTAATCCGCTTGTCTCGTGGTGAATTGTGAGAGAGAATGGTAGATGGTTTGAGATAGGATTCCGATACGAGTTTGTACAGTGATTGTGAATACATGCTCGCGCCTGAGCAGTGACGCCCAACAATCAGAACATGCGATGAAACAAGCGCAAGATGACGCACTTTTGGGGTTGTATCGAGACAGTCGTGTGAGGATGTCTGGTGGACGAAGCTTCCCGTGATCCAACACCAGCTGTATGATTTCTGCACCCTGAACACATAGCGATGACAGTGACGAGGGCGGATGGCAAAACACAGGAAACGTACCGACTGACCAAAGAGGCTCTCTGCCAACCATACATACCGCCCGAACCTCAGCCGCAGGAGACACTCGTGTGTGTTGAATTCAAGCATTTCGCCTTCGTCGTCCGTGTGGGAGTGCCAGAGAATGTTGTGTTGAACGAGCACGAGGATGGATGCGCGCACGCTTCGCGGCTTCATACCGGTGAAACGGACAAGCTGTGGGAGGGAGAGTCGACCTCGGGTCAATAGCGCAGACGCGACTTTCTGGCCAGAAAAGATGAGCGCAGTGTGCAAGCTTTAAGTAAAAACTTACTGCTGTGAGGGGCCCGAAATGTGTGCCTATGATCTGAGTGCATAAACGACATGTGTCGGCGTCGGCCATGAAGGAAGACGCGGCCAGCTGGTCTCGGATCCAGGCAGGCAGTTGTTCAAATTGGCAGCGACTGCTCAGACGGTGTCAAAATGACATGAACGTTCGAGTCAAAGCTGTAGATCGTAATAATATTTATCAAGACACACTCGCTTAGCTTTTTCAGTACACCCGATAATCGCCGTTCCGACTGATACGAACACTGTATTGGATCTCTTCACGCATTTGCATGAAGAAGCGATTACATGTACTCGAAGCATACTTTACTTCCAACAAACCCTAGCAACATACCCAGCCCTCGTCGTGTCCAAGTCTCATCATCCTTCAGGGTCTCACACTGAAAAGGTCAGTCATGATAATGCAAAGACGAACAGGAAGCGAGAAATGTGAGTGAGGAGGGAAATGACAAACACGAAAAAAATGGAAATGGACGTAGAGAAACATACTTGACCTTACTCTTGGATGCCTATTAGATGCGATATCAATGTGGGTGGTGGATGGAGGAGAATACGTCAACGAGATAATAAGTTAGCACTGCGGTGGTGCAAGGATGCGGATGCTCCGCGCAGTGAGAAGCATGGCGAGTCAGAGCGCCAAGCTGTTGACTAGAGCAGTCAATCACCTCATTGAACACGAGGCCGTTTTCCTATAAAATGTTGGTGTGTTGTACTGGTGGGATCGCACATACATACCTGGTGAATTTGGATTTCCTACATATGGTTCCTCACTGGGTTCTACTTCGTCGTAGCTTCTTTTTGATGATGCCTTACTCTCGAGGGTGACTGAACTTTCATTCGAGGCAGCGTCTGGATCCATCCAGTCTTCCTCGTCCTCACCCTCGGCATCTTCATCATCCCATTCATCCGCCCAGGTCTCGTCATTTTGAAGGGTGGCTTCAATGCTGACCTCCTGATTGCTCTGTTCAGCACTGAACGACTGCTCAAACTCAGCTTCTAAATGACCTTGTCGGTATAAGTGAGCATATGAATCAGTAAAGTCTCACCAGCTTGACGTTCCAACGTCGATAACAAGTTAAAATCAGACTCCTCAGTTTCAGAAAGTATATTTGCTTGAGCTACACTTGTTTCCCGATTACCTAAAGGTTCTACAAGTATAGTTAGGTAAAATGTCGAACTACAGGAAGCTTACTCACTGTGTGCATCCTTATGCAAGGACCCGTCAGTTGAAGATGCGTCATTCTTCTCTTGTTTGGCTAGAATTCAAATAGTCAGGTCATCAGCCGCACTACCCAATGCAATGCATAGACGTACATAATACTGATTCACCAGAGGGATTTTTATTAGCAAGCGAGTTCGCATCGAGTTCGAGAGTGGCATGAGCAGGGATTGGAGTGGCTACAGGCTTGTTCTCTCCATCTCCATCCCCATCCGAGCCGGGTAAAATGGCATGAGTTTCGTCCACCGCAGTTGATGTATCTTGCTCGCTCTCTTCATAATGTACGGATTCACCATACTGGACGGGGGAAGCGCCCCCGGCACGCTCCGGAAGATCTTCGCCATATCGTTCATCGTATTCCTCTGGCTGAACATAATCCAAGTATTCGGACTGTTCGCCTCCAAATTCCGACCCTTGGCCAGTGACCGTCGCGGGAGCATCAGTATCTTCTGCGGCGGCTTCGTGAACCTGGTCAGCATCGAGACCCTCAGAGCTGGAAATTTCGTCCTCTTCGCCGGCGTTGGTACCAGAATAGTCATCTTCATCTTCAAGAGCATGTGCTGCTTCCCCAGCAACTTCATGATATTCGGCCGCAGGTTCTTCAACAGCTGTAGTATCCTCTTCCTCGTATTCTTGCTGTTCGGTTTCTTCCGTCAGAGGAAGCGAGGCCTCCGTAGCAGGTTCTTCTGCGTCTGCGGTTGGCGGTGCCTCCAGACCTTCAGAAGCAACCGCGATGTATGCGGAAGGGTGGCCAGTTGCTTCCTCTTGCTGAGGTTGCTGGTCTTCATACAAATCGCAGTGTTGGTGTTGTTCTGCTTATACAAGCATGAAGTTCTGGAACTAGAATACGAGGGATGAGACAAACCATTATCATGTACTCCTTCCCCTGTTTCAGTTGCGACATTCAGTCGCTGAATCTGCTCCTGAAGCGCATAATATCGAATAATAAACCGTGGCACAATAGCGCGAAGGAGTAGTCGAAGAGGTCCTACAAAGTCAGATCCTTGGTGTAAATCGTTAAGGTCATGCAAGGTAATTTCACGCGCATGCACATTGTCCTACGTAAAGGTCAGAATATGTCCGTTTATCGGTTGGTGGTATTACTGACCTCAGATACAGCTAACTGTAGATCATAGGCGTCGAGTACCAATTCACCTTCAAAACTATGAGGGACGCGAGAAAGTAAACCCTCATCCTGGCGTAACGCCTCAAAGACGTTGTTCAGAGAATCGTAATAAAGCGAAGGCCGATTTTCAAGAAGTAGAGAGAAGACTTTCTGATTGTTGTCCGTTTCTTCCCTGAATTCGCCTTCCGCGACAGGTTGACTGAACAACGCAAAGCTTGGTTCGGAGAAATCGGTAACAGAGAGTAGGACAGCGGGAGGTGGATAGTAATTACCATCCGAAAGCTGATGAGGAACAGCAGTCTCCGCTTCCGTCTCCGGTGCCTGATCTGGAGCCTTTTCATTCTGGATTAGAGCACCGCTGTCATCAGTATCCGCAGCAGGGCGCGCTGACTCAACGACTAGTGGCTCAGAGGTTTCGTGCTGAGCTTCCTCCGAGTGAGTCAGATGTTCCTCAGCGTCAGGGACATGAGGCTCTGGTCCATCAGCCACGCCAGCGGGAGCTGATGCCTCAAGTTGCTGTCCGTTGCCATCGCTCGGTTGCGCGTACGACTCGCTGGCGGCACTGACACCTTCATGAAGGGGCTCAGCTGGATGTGCCGGCTCCGAAACGACTACTTCCGAAGAAACATCTACAAGCGAAGGCAAGGGCTCCACGTGGGTTGCGTCAGCTGCCAGATGGTCAAGGGGTGCGGACTGCACCTCTGACTCTGATTCTGGCGCAGGGGCGGCAGTCTGCTCCGAAAAGGCAGGTGAGACAGACGCTGGGTTTTCAGAGTCAAACGAGACGTCGACAGAGGGTTGTAAGAGCTGCGGAGGGACAAGAGGAGAGGCTGCATGTGACGCGTCGTAAACTTCAATGTCAAGTAGGTCTTCCCCGTGAAGACGGTGAAATTCAGGAGTTTCATCGGCCATTTCGTACTCTGCGTTGTCGCCAACGTATTCTTCCATGTCTACTTCTACGCTGGCGTGTTCGCTGTAGCTGGAAGTGGCAAAATGGCCATCGTGCTCCATCAGAGCTTCCTGGAAGAATTCTGCGGAACCTGTAATGTGCATTGGGACATCTGGATCTGAAGAGAAGTCAAGCATTTGTGCATCAAACGCATCGATCGACGGTGAGGCCGACATTGCGGTCGCGGCGGGGGATGCACAGAGTCGGGGAACAAGAAGGATCGGCATTTCCCAGCCCTTTCACTGCGGATTAAGGGCAAGCCTGGTCCGTGCAGATCACGTGCTATAACTCGCCTCACCGTCGTCGTCCGTGACGGCGACGACGACAGAGATGGCTGTGCAAGGCCCCCATGCCGCAGACGTCGAGTTTCTTGTGCGCCGGTCCATGACAAAGGGATACCAGCTCTTCTCCCTCCTCACCCCGCCAGCTTACACCGCGTTCGTCCTCGCCCGCAAAGGTCGGGCGCACTTTAGCATAAATCGCTTCCTACGCGCGACTTGGATCGGAGGCGCAGCCGGTATGGCCCTAGCGAATCTTCTTGTGGTCTCGCTCATATGGTAGTTCAGGATGTGCAGTTGGTGGAGGGTTTGAATATGTCCGGTCCGCCAACTCTAGCGAACTCACGGTTCGAAATAGACGCGTCCGTAGCACTTATGATGTACGTTCCCTCTCAGTTACTTTATTCCACACTCATCTCTTTTCAGACCGCGTCGTTGCGAGAGGACGACCATTCTACAATTGGCGCTTTGCTCCTCGCTGTCCTGACGCCCGCCATCTTTTGGAAGAGGGCAAGCGCGGTAAACCGTGAGTGGCCACTAAATTTCTACACATCAAATTCACTCATCTCTTTCTCTCAAGTCATCCTTGGTGGTGCAGGAATTGGTTCCTCCGTCGGTGTTCTCACTCACTACAGTCGTACGATAACAGGAGACCCACCACCACCAACCCAGATCCCTGAGATCCCTACTGCCTCAACCAGTTGAAGGGGATTCACAATATTGGATGGTAAACTTGACAGCCATTGTATTTTCGTCTTACACTGTACATTATACATCCAACTAATTCCTTGCCACGTCTTTGAACCTTCCGTCAACGACTGGGTGTATCACAAGCAAGTCTTCCTTCCGAGCCTTCTCATGACCATCATTATCAACTCCCTCGCTCCCTCGACGAACCTTCTCTCCATCATAACAATCAACACCGCCCATATGTTCCCGCGTGGCGATGTTGAAGTGACCCAGGTAGTGTGCGCGCGAACGTAGCTTATTTAGTGCGTTCACAGCACTGTGCTGCCACTTTTGGGCAAAATTCATCTTGGGCCATAGCTTGCGTTTGCGTGCGTGTCGTTTCCTATGCTCCATTTCTCGCTTGACGACATCAGCCGTCTCCGAATGAAGGTAATCCATCACCTCCTTCTGCCCGTGTAAACGGATCGTCTTATTGATATAATGGGCACCTGCCAACGTAATCGTGAGATGCAAATCACCTTGTCCAGCTCACCGATGCTTACCAAGTAAGTACTTCCTGACGAGACTGCTCATCAGTTGCCCACGCTCTGGGTCAATCGCATATTCGCGTCCGACAAGGGAAGTATACCCGTCGTGCCCGGTAGCCATGTATTCTCTCGTTACGATTCTGTATATCCGCCCATTCTTCTCTCTCTTGACAAAGTCGCCATCTGAGACCGTTCTGGAGCTAGAGCTTGAAGCGGAACTTTCCGACGGGGTGCCCGGCGCGTCCTGTAAGAGCCAAACTCCGAGCACTCGCTGACCAGGAGGGCGACGAGAATCCCAAGAAACACGCAGCCCGGATACGATCGGGAATCGTCTAGGATCATCGTCAGCAAAATCCTTAAAGGACACGTAGCGACCAATTACCCCTCTTGTGCGGGATAGGTGGATAACCCCGTCTCGAGCGCTGCCCACAAGGATTCCCCGTCCAACTCGAGCACAATAATAGGGTCTTCGAAAGGTAAAATCTCCAAGATGTTACCTAGAGTGATCTCCCCTTTAAAAAGATTTCGGTATCAGGTCAATATTATCTGCAAAGCCCGTACATACCTGGAGGATACAATGTATCTCCTCGCAATGTCCCGGCAGCTATCAGAACCCCATCGGAGCCACTGCCGCAAGTCGAGTACAATGCATCATCATATGCGTGCCTCAAGACATCTGCAAACCAGTTTCCTGCTGCGGTCTGCACAGAAGAAAAACATGAGTTAGCCAGAGTAGAAAAGCCAAGTGTTGCATACCTCCTGTGTACGTAAGAAATGCGATCGCAAATCGAAATCTACTTCCGTAGTGCAAACTGGCTCTTTCAGAGACTCGGATACGGACGACAGCACACTGCTCAGTATGTCTTGCACTTTCTTGGAAGACGGCATGCCAGGCTCGATCATGTGCCGTTTGCCTAACACGAACATTCATCAGGGACTTTGCGTCCTCGTGAACAAGGATTACACACCATGGATAGCTTTGATGACCTTCTTCCTCACACTCCCTGGAGGGGTATCTTCGAGCTCTAACGTAAGCTCGCTCAGTTCTCTAAAGTCAGTTCCGCTCTTAACTACCAGTATGTCGCCGTTGTCCCCATCAGACCCAATGCTGGGTTTAGAAACGTCGTACCCTTCGCAGGTAGTCATACCCTTTGATGCGAAGTAGAGGTGGTCGTGGCCACCCAAAATAATGTCAGCACCATGTTCGTCAGCGATGGAACGTGTTTTCTGAGCAGACGGAGACAGAGCCAATATATCTTTAGCCAGCCGGATGTCCTATAACAATCAGCATCAGTAGATATTTCAGTCAACCAGTGCATGATCGTGTTACATTTGGAACCCTATGGAACCGATCAGTGGTAGCTCCACGGAGATGAACGGAGTTCCGTTACCGAGCGTGAGTCAGTGCGATAACCAGGTCACATTGATGCTCCCCGCGCAATCGCCGTGACAATTCTATACCAGTTCTTGACATATCCTGGAATTTGAAATTCGGTGGCCACGCCGGTACCGTGCTGATCCATTCCCTGCAGACAGAATCAACATACGTCAGTTCTAGTAGCCCAGAAAACCTACTCTTCGACGAGACCAATGATCCCGATTCTGATGCCCGACCGCTCTAGTATCTTGAACAGATGCAAGTGTTCCGGAACTTTGTTGGTATTCTCGTCGATAATATTGCTCAGAAGCCAGGGCTGAAGAGTAAGACACCTGAGCTGGACGTGATCCATCTCCATCGAGAGCCAACTTACAAACTTGGTATCCTCAACCAACTCGCAAAGATGTGGGTATCCTATGTTTGGTGTTCAGAAGCGTGCAACAGATGAAACGCTTGAGACTCGAACCAAAATCGAAATCGTGGTTGCCTTGATAACGCGATCATAAAGCCATCTGATCAGCAAAGAGCCAGTATATTCTGCGACAGATATTGTACCAACCAGTCAATGCGACATTCGGCGCTAATTCATTCATCACTGGGACCTATTCCAGCCATCAACAATTTGGATTCAACCCTGAAAACCATACATGAAGGTCTTACCATATGGCTCCCTCGTGTAACCGTGCTCTCTATCGATGGCGAGAACAGGTCACCGGAAAACAATGAGAGGCCATCGCGCTCCCCATCAGGTCTGATGGGCCACTTGTCACGGATGTCGTCTAAGAGGGCAGCGAACTGGGTAACATCGACTGTACCACCGTTCGGGGAGACCTTCTGAGGTGTGACGCGGTACACGTCGTTCCAATGTACGATGGACAATTGTGACATAGTTGGGGAGAAACAAGAGCGACCCGAAGCGCTCCACTTATCCTACCCTAGCCCGGGGTATTGGGCACTTAGGCGTTAGGGCGACCAGACTCGGGTAAAGCCTAACATGCGTCAGGTGAGTCCCCCCGAGGCTTCCAGTTAATAGTTACTTGGAAGCACGATCTCGTGCTCAATGCTAGCCCGAGCACGTTCTCAGAAATTTAAATTTACAGTATACTCGGCAAGCACCGGGTTTGAATTGTCGTGTCCCAGCTCAAGTATGCCATGAATGAGACTCGTCAGCCTTGCCACGGCCCACGCCGCACCGGTGGCTGCGATCAAATAATCATGCCTTTCGGGGATATCCAGTGAAAACAAGGATAGCATTAGTAAGGTGTCTGATCAGTTCTATCCAAGACAACGCCTCACTTTGGACTCATCGTGTCCAATGAATGGGCGGTCGCGAAGCTCAGCATGAATACATCAAGCAATTGACGGTCAAGCGTGGGGGAGACCTAAATTAAGTCACTTCCATTATTACATTGTAATCTCGGTATTCTTGGACTGCGTTACCGGATACCAGGGTAAGAGCTGATCCCTCCTAAAATCTCCGGGCGTGGGTTGCAAGTAGAATGATTGCCGTAGCAGCGCCCGCCGCAAAGGCCAGTGACGGTACGACGAACACACTAAGCGAGAAAGGTGTCGTTCCGATCCGTTCGGCGCGTTTACGGATCCCTCCAACAGCTTCCGGCCCTGGTACCGTGTTGTGCTCCCAGCCATCATCCAGTAGCTTTTGCATCATCGCATCGTCTAGAGTTGCTAGTTCCTCCATTTCCCATGATGTGCAGACGCCAATCATCCATTTCATCCGGCGTTTGCTCACTTGACCTCCGACACCTGGAGCCCTTTCTTTGAGTCTTGCCCGTAACTGCCCGACCTTTTCGATTGCTTTTCCCGCCCCTTCTGGAAGGCTGCGTTCAATCCTCTGTTTGATGAGGTTGGCTAGCTTCGGGCTCTGCCCATTTGTAGATATCAGTATCTGTAGCGGCCCATCTTGAATCCGAGAGCCAAAGTAGAAGTCACAGGCCTCTGGGATGTCGGCGACGTTGACCGGAATTTTGCGTTCCCTGCAGAGAGTGCAGATTGCGCGCGACTGAGCGACATCGTCAATAGCAGTGAGCACCATGTCAACATCAGTGAGGTCATCGGCACCGCCGAACGTGCGGTCGTGATGTGTTGTCTGGTAGGAACCGCCAATGAATTTTTTGGTGAGGG
>JBBPMZ010000666.1:0-11458 GCA_038090575.1 Tylopilus cf. pernanus | reverse complement strand
GGAGTTAGAATGAGTCATAGATAAGAGATAAGGCATAGCCTTGATATTGGAAATGAAAGATAGATGTATAAATGTGGCAGCCAATCAGATGGAGTTCTGAGTATAGCTTTTATCATGAGGCATAACATGTGTTGGGTCATGTGATCAGGAAGATAGAGATCAAGTTTTAGAAAACATAAGGTAAAAAGTTGGAGTGACTGTCAGATTTAGAGATAAGAGTTGAAATCATAACAATCTATGCATCATGTTCATCTCCTTTCCCTCTCCTTCTCCTCTGCCTCCCCTCACCTGCAATGACACAATGCCAATAGTATGCAACACAACATAACAACTATGCAACAATGTGTCATATAGTCATCATGTTGTGTGCATCTCCTCTCCCCTTTTTCAAGTCATGGGCAGAACCTGTGACCCATGACCCATGGACCTGTCAGGGGCACCTACAGGTCAGGGGTCTACAGGTTACAGTAGGATTGGGTTGGAGTTGGAGCTGTGACACCAGAGTTAACCTGTGCTTGAAACAAGTCAAGAACCAGTGGTTACATGGTCTTGAGGGGATTGGCATGTAGAGATAGACTTGTTGGGGGCAAGTCACGAGAGTGGCTTGAGTGTTGGGTTTAGTAAACATGTAATGTTCACCGACATCTTCGTTGCAAGGGTTAGATCACAAGAGATAGTTACAACTATGCTCAAGGGCAATGATGAAGAGTGAAGATATTAATTATTGAACTGGGGAATCTTTCAAGGCAAAGACCTGAGCTCTTATATACTAAATACATGGTGGCTGTGTACTACTGGATAAGGAAAGATAGTAGTCATACCATATTATGAAAGTGTTTGAGGTATTGGCACATGCGTATAACATGATGCAAACATGCATGATGCATGTGTATAACATGAGTATGCAATGAGGATATGGCAGCACTGTAGTATGGCAGCATAGCAGAAGGAATGGAAGCATACCTCATGTATGGGAAAGTGATCTGGATCTATCAAAATATGCAAGATCTGTAGATATGGTCTGGAAGTTGAATAAAGGGCTGAGATCTGGATCATAACCCAGATCTAGGGTTAGAAAAGTTAGATTAAAATGGTATTTATAACAGTGCTGATCCCTAGGACTCAGTTCTACATAATATAGTTCTTAGAGCTACTAGTATCTCTACTAGAGAGCTTCTCCCTATTTGGATGTGTCTAGGACCTTCTTTCCAACTTTACTTGCAAGTAATTATCTAAGGGCCTTTCTTCACTTGACTTCAAGTCTAGGTGAACTCTAATAGCAGCTCTATGTTGAGTGTTCATGTTCTGAAGTCTGGTCAAGTTGATTTCAAATAAGGCAATCAAGACCTAGATTCCAAATATGGAAAGTCCAGTCCAAATCTAGCTTGATATACTTAGTCACAAAGAAATAAAATTGAGTATACACTATTACAGTGAGCAACAAAACTGTTGCAATGTTTGAATACAATATAGTACATACAGCACACTATGAACATAAGAGAAAATCAGGCCATACTATAGTGAGATAAAATATAATATATATCATCAATGCTACAGCCCCTTTTTAAGCCATATAACCCTATATCATCACTAATCCTCCTTCAAATATTGTTACGATTTCTGCCTCTCCCTTAGTTCCTTCCCTTCTATGTCACTTCACCCTTCACTTAATAGCTCTATCTTTAGACTTGTGTCTTAACTGTTTAAGCCCCGTTAGGACCATATCATTGGTGGCTTACTAATCCCACTGCTCCTGTCACATCCATAGTACTTTAGTCATTTCTCTTTTGTCAGAGTCTGCTCTCTTTGCATAAGGATGATGTGTACTCTTTCCTAATTTAGGTCCTATTGTGTTTGTTCTGCTCTTTGCTCAGACCATCCTTTAACAGTATATAAACCCCATGTCTCCAACCATGTAACCTTAGCTTAGATCTACTCAACAATACACCTTGTCTTGTACTCTCTTCGAATTCCTTGATCGCTTGTCCCAAGCTCCAAGCACCTTGAACCTTTGACTCCTTCTAGACAGACTTGGAAGTCCCGACCCTCTTTACAACTAGTGGACTCGCAGTGGTTGTTTGAGGTATCGCAGCTGCACAGTGACCCTTGTTGTACAAGTTATCGCTTGGTCCTACCAGGAGCAAGCATAACAAAAGATCTAAGCTCTTGAATGGGCCTATCCTCATTATAGTCACCCATCATTCCCCCCAGAAACCAACTACCCTTGAACCCTAGCCTGTGGTCTGCCTGACCCAGTAGAAACTCTCTTGAAACATCATCTGAAGATGAATCCCTGGAAGCTACCCCTTACTTTGAAGAACCCCTCTCTGACTCCAAACTCCTGTTTCACAACGTTGACTCTGGATCCAAGGATCTCAACTTATCTCACGACTTTTCGGCAGTCGTTACCATCCCTCAAGCTCCCACCCTACCATCCCCTGGAATGACCCCACAAACTGGAAACCTTTTTCCCTCAAAGAACCCAACTGGGGGGCCCCCCCCCCCCCCCCCCCCCAGCAATGTCCACTGCACCAAAACCCACAGAACTCCATCTCAGAAAACCATCCTCCTATGATGGATCCTATGACAAGGCCATACCCTGGTACAACGCGGTAGCAACCTACCTTATCATCAACAAAGCTGTCTATGTAGATGATAACCAACAGATTGCCTTTGCCCTCTCCTTCATGACTGAAGGATCCACAGCCACCTGGGCTGACACCTTTAGACAGAAGGCCATTGCAGCCAATACCTTCAGAACATGGAAGGACTTCACCAAAACCTTCAAAGCTGCCTTTGAACACCACAATATCAAGGGAGATGCTATCTCCTGGCACTTCACCCACCAAATTACGAATAACTTGAATCTCCCTTCATACATCTCCATGTTTAAAAACAAAGCTGCTACCTCCGAAATTTCCTCAGATGACGTTCTCATCATCATCTTCGCCACAGGAATTCCCCCTTCCCTCATGCGCCATATTCAGGGAATGGACACCGTCCCCACCACCATTGAAAAATGGTACACTCAGGCAGTCCACTTTAAAACACTGTGTTACAATTCTCTTTTCTTTCTCCTATGTCTCTTCGCTCCTCTTACTCCATAGTATCTCCCTCGGACTCGTGTCTTAGCTGTCTAAGCCTCATTAAGACCTTATCGTCGATGGCTTACTAATTCCACCGCTCTGATCGTATCTGCGGTACTTTAGTCATTTCTTCTTCGTCAGGATCCGCTTCTATCGCATACTGACGACGCGTCTCCTTCCCCCTTTTGGTCCCATTGTGTTAGTTCCGCTCTTCGCTCGGACCACCATTTTTGCTATATAAACTCATGCCTCCCAATATGTAACTTTAGCTTAGATCTACTTGACAATAAACCTTGTCTTGTATCCTCTCGATTTCCCTTGATCGCTTGTCCCAAGCTCCAAGCACCTTTGACCCTTGAACCTTTGACTCCCTCCAGATAGACTTGGAGGTCCCTTGACCCTCATCATGACTAGCGGACTCGCAGTGGTTGTTTGAGGTATTGCAGCTGCGTAGTGACCCTTGTTGTATGAGTCATCGTTTGGTCCTACCCAGAACAAGCGTAACAAAAGATCTAAGCTGTTAGATGGGCCTATCCTCGTCATAGTCGCCCACCATTCCCCCTAGAAACCAACCCCCTCTGAACACCTGTGGTCCGCCCGACCCAGTAGAAACACCCTTGAAACATCGTCAGAAGACGAATCCCCAGAAACCACCCCTCACTTCGAGGAACCCCCCTCTGACTCGGAACTTCCATTCCAGGACTCCCACTCTGAATCTGAAGAACTCGAGCTATCTCACAGCTTTTCGGCTGGCATTACCATCCCTCGAGCACCCACCCCACCATCCCCAGGAACCTCCCAACAAACCGGAGTCATCTTCACCCTACCCATACCCCCAGCTATGTCCACTGTGCCAAAACCCACTGAACTCCGTCTTGGAAAACCCTCGTCTTACGACGGATCCTATGACAAAGCCACTCCCTGGCTCTACACCGTCGCAACTTATCTCCTCGTAAACAAATCGGTTTACACCAATGATGACCAACAAATTGCCTTCGCCCTCTCCTTTATGACAGAAGGATCCGCAGCCACTTGGGCCGACACCCTCCGACAGAAAGCCATCACTGCCAATACCTTTGGCAAGTGGAAGGACTTCACCGAAGCCTTCAAAACCACCTTTGAACACCATGACACCAAGGGAGACGCCATCTCTTGGCTTTCCACCCACAGAATTACTTCAAATAGCGACCTCCCCTCCTATATCTCTATGTTCAAAAGCAAAGTCGCCTCTTCCGAAATCTCTTCCGACAATGTCCTTATCAACTTCTTCGCTGCCGGAATTCCCTCTTCCTTGATGCATCGCATCCAAGGAATGGATACTGTCCCTATCACCATCGAAAAATGGTACACTCAAGCGGTCCACTTCAAAACCCAGTGGGATCGCGCGGACGAGATTACTCGCCGAAACAAGAAACCCTCGACTCATATCGTCTACCACCAAGACAAGCCCAAGAAACGAGAAGTCGACCCAGATGCCATGGATGTCGATGCTGTTTCCACCTCTCGACCTAAGAAACTCACCCCCGACGAAAGAAAATGATGCGTCGCTGAAGGACGTTGCTTCAGATGCAGGCAGAAAGGACATCTCTCCTCTGCCTGCCCCATCTATGACACCACCCCGAAAGGAACCGTAACTAAAACGGTTAAAAAGGTCAAAACAGACCAAGAACCCATTCCCCCCCTCATCGAAACAGATGATGATGACGACGATGTAGTGGTCAAGAGGATCTCTACTCGAAAGGATTTTTAGATAGGAGGAATGCCTTGACGTCTCCCCCTCCTCATGTACTAGTACTAGCAGATCTTGAAACGAAATCTATGCAACTTGCCGTCTCAATAAAGACCCCTGCTGGAAAACGAACCGTCGAAACCCAAGCCCTCATCGATTCGGGTGCAGCCATAAACTGTATGGACTGGCACTTTGCCAAGAAAAACCACTTCCCCCTCTCTCGCCTCAACAACCCCATCCCTGTACGAAATGTCGACCAAACCGAAAATTGAAACGGCGCTATCCGCTTCACTACCACCCTACACCTCCATGTAGGAATGATAATACAACGAGTAAAGTTCTACCTCATCCATTGCGGAACGGAAAATATCATCCTCGGTCTCCCCTGGCTAAAAGTCACCAACCCAACTATCAACTGGGCTGAACGAACCATGGAAATTAAACCTTCCCCCATACCCACCTGCACCACAAAAGAAATCCAAACCGCGGTCAAGGAAGTGAACCCCCCTCCCGTCCCTGTCCTCAGACATATCCCCACAGACCCTGAAGTGTTCGACGAACACCTTTTTGATTACCTAGACGATTGGACTGGTAATCGTTTTGTCAAACAGTACCGACATCAACATTGCATCCGCAGAATATTGAAATGTGGAGCCCGTTATGTCTGGGCCACCCCGGAATATCTCCGAAAGGTTACCACCTCTACCGAACTTGCTGCCCTCGCAGAAGCAAAAAGGGAAAAGAAGACCCTGCCTCCAGAATATGCTGAATTTACCTCCGTATTCAAAAACCCCAAGACAACTCTACCCCCCCCACGAACATATGACCATCCCATCAACCTGAAACCTTCCTTTGAACCAAAGATCGGGAAGATGTACCCCCTCACCCCGGACGAAAAGAAAGCTGCGGATGACTTTCTTGACGAACACCTCGCGTCTGGGAAAATCCGCCCATCCAACTCCCCCCAAGCATCCCCTTTCTTCTTCGTAGGAAAGAAAGATGGCGGCCTCAGACCCTGTCAAGATTACCGCCATCTAAACCAACATACTGTCCATGATGCCTACCCCCTTCCCCTCATCTCCGACCTGGTCAACAAACTTAAAGATGCCAAATTATTCACCAAGATGGACGTCCGATGGGGGTATAACAACATCTGTATCAAAGACGGAGACCAGTGGAAGGCCACCTTTATCACCCACAGAGGACTCTTCGAACCCACAGTAATGTTCTTCAGACTTACCAACTCCCCAGCCACTTACCAACGATTCATGAACGACTCCTTCCGTGACATGATCGCTGAAGGATGGCTCGTCATCTATATGGACGACCTCCTCATATTCTCTGACAATGCTGAAGAACACACCCTACGAACCAAACGGGTCTTAGCTCGCATGAAGGAACTTGACCTTCATTTAAAACTAGAAAAATGCACCTTTGACACCTCCGAAGTAGAATACCTCGGAGTCATCATCAAACCAGGGATCGTCACCATGGACCCAGTCAAAACAGAAGGAATCGCTGATTGGCCCACTCCCACAAAACTCAAGGACATCCGCTCCTTCTTAGGTTTCACCAACTTCTACCAATGATTCATCCCTAATTATACCAACATCGCCCGACCCCTCCTTGACCTCTTGAAGAAGAATCTCCCTTGGCGCTGGGATCCCTCCCAACAACTTGCCTTTGACACTCTGAAAAAGGAGTTCACCTCCGATCGCATTCTCACCCTCCCCGACCCTTCCAAACCCTTTGCCATTGCCACCGACGCCTCCCTCGTCGCCTCCGGAGGCATACTCCTCCAAACCGATGTAAATGGCGACTGGAAACCATGCTCTTACCTTTCCCAGTCTTTCTCTCCTGCCGAACGGAATTACGACATCTACAACCGCGAACTTCTTGCCGTCATCCGTTCCCTGAAAGCCTGGAGACACTATCTCCATGGATCCGCCCATCCTGTCACAGTCTTCTCCGACCACAAGAACCTCACTTACTTCCGACATCCCCAACAACTCAATCGACGCCAAGCCCATTGGATGCTTGACCTTGCCGACTTCGACCTCCACTTCTCCCATGTCCCTGGGAAACTCCTCACTGATCCCGACGCTCTATCTCGACGACCAGATCATGGGCCCACTGAACGCGACAACGACAATGTCACCCTCCTCCCCGACGACCTTAACGAGAGTGCCCTTTCTCGTTTGTCACCAGCCTATAAGGTCTGGGTGCAGAGGTCTCTTCGATAGAAGGATGTACTGTGGGAAACTCACAGTAACTATGGAGCTGGGCGACTTGAGGTAAGACTTGAGCAGTAGAGGGACTGCAGAGGACTCAAATACGAGGTAGTAATTCGAGTTAAGGAGAGCGATAGAGGAGAGCTCTCCTTATATACATACAGGAATGTTTGTACATGTATATGCGCTGGTCCGTGCGCAGTGAAACCTCTTTCTAAATAAAGAAAGGAAAGATACGATAGGAACGTATCATGAGTCATGAAGAATGACTAAATATCCGGTGAAACGGATCTATGACTAAACGTGATAGTGTAAGTATGAAGATAAGATCTTCCATCTAATCAGTGATCTGAAGACGAAGTCTGAAGTAGAAATATCACTGATTTCAACAGACCTCTTTGTCAATCTCGTCTCCGCTGACCTCTCTTCCCTCATTGCCAAATCCTCCGAAGACGACCCCCTCGTGTTGAACACCCTCAACGCCATGAAGGGCGATCTTCCCCCCTCTTTCAACTCACGACTCTCGGACTGGCAGTACGACGCCGGCATTCTCACTTACCAGGGCCGGGTGTATGTTCCCCCTGACCCCAGTCTTCGTCGCTCCCTCGTCCAACGCCACCACGACTCTCTTGCTGCCGGGCACCCCGGATATCTCAAAACCCGCCAACTCGTCGCCTCGGAATTCTGGTGGCCTGGACTCGCCTCCTTTGTCTGCTCCTATGTTGCTGGTTGTGCAACCTGCCAGCAGAACAAAGTCAATACTCATCCTACCGTGCCCCCCCTTTTCCCGATTTCCTCCTCATGCACTTGCCCCTTCAAGTTCCAGCAGGTCTCTTGCGACCTCATCACGGACCTCCCCCTCTCTGGTGGCTACGACTCTCTACTGGTCGTGGTCGACCATGGCCTTACGAAGGGGGTAATTCTCTGCCCCACTGTTAAAACAGTCACTGCCGAAGGGATCGCCTCCCTATTTTTCCACAAAGTGTACCTCAGATTCGGTCTCTACGACAAAATTATCTCTGACAGAGGTCCCCAATTTGCCTCTACTTTTGCCAAAGAACTCGCCCGCCTCATAGGATACAAGCTCGCCCTGTCTACCGCTTACCACCCTCAAACGGACGGAGAAACGGAATGAGTCAACCAAGAAGTCGAAACTTACCTTCGCATCTTCTGCCAAGAAAACCCCGAAACATGGTCCAACTTCGTACCTATGGCGGAATTCGCTCATAACCACCGTCCTCACTCCGTCACCAATCAATCTCCGTTCTTTCTCATGATGGGTTACGAACCCCATCCCCTTCCCACCATTATCGCCGATACCAAACTCCCAGCCATAGAATCCCGCCTCAAGGCCCTCTCCGCAGCACGAGAAGAGGCCCTAGCAGCTCATGAACTTGCTCGTCAGACCATGAAATCCCGCTCCTTCCGCTCCTTTTCCCCATTCAAGAAAGGAGACAAAGTCTGGCTGGAAGCACGGAACCTGAAACGTGACCTAACCTCCCCAAAGTTCTCCCCAAAAAGGGAAGGA
This sequence comes from Tylopilus cf. pernanus, assembly GCA_038090575.1. Classification (NCBI taxonomy): domain Eukaryota; kingdom Fungi; phylum Basidiomycota; class Agaricomycetes; order Boletales; family Boletaceae; genus Tylopilus; species Tylopilus cf. pernanus. The sequence goes on along the minus strand of JBBPMZ010000666.1, from coordinate 2,884 downwards.
CCCTTCTTTATCACCGATGTCTTATCACCCTTGTCTTACAAACTCCGCCTTCCAAAAACTTGGCGAATTCATCCGGTATTCCACGCCTCCCTCTTATCTCCTTATCGCTCCACCGAAATACATGGCCCATGCTTCCCTCAACCCCCACCTGACCTTGTCGACGGAGAAGAAGAATACGAAATAGAATGCATCTTACGACATTCACGAAACCCACGAAACAGAAAATTCCTGATCCGATGGAAAGGATACACAGCCGAAGAAGACTCTTGGGAACCAGAGACCAATCTAGGAAACGCCAAGAAAACCCTCGACGCTTATAAACGACTCCACCCTAAAGACTTCCCCAAAAACAAAAACGTTAACAAACCACCCACTATCCGTCGTATCTCTATCCAAATGACCTTCCGAAGCTGCAACACCCCATCCCCTACTCGCCATGTTCCCACCAACCCCACCCCATCTATCACCACCTCTGTCACCACCACTCCAAGACCCTCTTCTCGATCTTCTTCAGTTGACGCCGATGCTGGATGGGGATCCGTTCCCCCTTCCTTTCCTTGCCCTACTATTTCTACTAGCCCTCCTCTTCCTGCTGTGATAGCAGTCGACGTACCCCTGCACGCACATGACCTTCGGAACGAAGACCCGAACGGCGTATATTTAGATGAGCTACACGCCCTGATCATCAACCCGAGGATGGCCATACCACTGACCAACCACATAGACGACAGTTCCCTCTTCGAGAGTTTATACCTGTCGTACCTGCAGAATGAGAGACTCTGCCTCCTAGTCCCACATCTAGTCGGACCCATGGAGGTATCCGAGGAGATCAGTCGAGCCCAAACCCGCCTGAGGCATCACCTACAAAATGCGTTCTCAGGCTATCAGCTCCATGGACTGGAGTTTTTCAAAGACGTAGACAGGTACGAACGAGAAACCAATGCTCGGCGCATCGCCATGACCTACCAAGAGGACCCCTTTCCTGATCCCGCATTCCCCACTCCCATGTCAACTCAAACCCCCACATTGGCCGAACGACTCTCCTCCCCCTCTGTCTCTTCCACCCCCTCTGCCTCATCTTCCCCCCTGGAACAATCAGAAATCGATGCCCTTACCGCCGCCGAACGACTTCATGCCTCTCTGTCTGGAGCCGTCCCCCTACATCCTGATAACCCCTTATACACCCAAGCCTGTTTCTCCTGTCATCGACTTGGACACCAACAAATCCATTGTCCCCTTTACCAATGTCCATTCTGTCTCATTGACGCTCCAGGCCACAACCAGCGGCACTGCCCCAGACAACCTGCTCGCACCCTACTTGCCAATCGCATCTCCCCTCGTCCCACCAACCTCTGGCGTCATCGATCCCCTCCTCATCCTACCCAACTCTCATCATCCTCTTCCTCCTCCTCAGCCAGTACTCGATCCTCCAGACGTTCCGTACGCCCTATTCCCCCTCCTCGCGGTCGTTCCCATGTCCACGGACGCACCCATTTTACACCTTCCCCCTCCCCCGAGCTCGATTTCGAAGATCCCACTGACTCTTTCGGATATTCCAACATCACTGGAAGTCCCTCTGGGGAGTTCAGGAGTCTTTACTAATAGTCTTCTGATGGTTCATCGACCCTAGTACGGGGGTAATGTTACGATTCTCTTTTCTTTCTCCTATGTCTCTTCGCTCCTCTTACTCCATAGTATCTCCCTCGGACTCGTGTCTTAGCTGTCTAAGCCCCGTTAAGACCTTATCATCGATGGCTTACTAATTCCACCGCTCTGATCGTATCCGCAGTACTTTAGTCATTTCTTCTTCGTCAGGATCCGCTTCTATCGCATACTGATGACGCGTCTCCTTCCCCCTTTTGGTCCCATTGTGTTAGTTCCGCTCTTCGCTCGGACCACCATTTTTGCTATATAAACTCATGCCTCCCAATATGTAACTTTAGCTTAGATCTACTCAACAATAAACCTTGTCTTGTATCCTCTCGATTTCCCTTGATCGCTTGTCCCAAGCTCCAAGCACCTTCAACCCTTGAACCTTTGACTCCCTCCAGATAGACTTGGAGGTCCCTTGACCCTCATTACGACTAGCGGACTCGCAGTGGTTGTTTGAGGTATCGCAGCTGCGTAGTGACCCTTGTTGTACGAGTCATCGTTTGGTCCTACCCGGAACAAGCGTAACACACTGTCAGCAAACTGCTACTTTGTCTTCAGACCTTTCAGGATTTTTCAAAGTGCTTCAGGTTTGCACAGGGCCTTCAGACATTTATAGAGTACTTCAGGATTATACAACTCTTCAGCTGTTCAGTGCTTCAGATCCTACAGCTGCTTCAGTCCCTTCAGGATCATACAATGGTTCAGTTGTTCAGTGCTTCAGACCATACAGCTGCTTCAGCCTCTTCAGTAGTATACAACTCTTCAGTAGTTCAGTGCTTCAGATCCTACAGATACTTCAGTCATTTTGAAACTCTCACTCAAACTAAATCTTATAAAACTAAACCTCATTAATACTAAACCTTACTCAAACTAAACCTTATTCAAACTAAACTTCACTAATACTAAACCTTACTCAAACTAAACCTTACCCAAACTAAACCTTACCTAAACTAAACCTTATTAATACTAAACCTTACTCAAACTAAATCTCATTAAAACTAAGGTTTATCATTTAGTGAGCTTAGATAAAAAAGCAAGTGTACAAAAAAGTAGATCAAAATCTATCAAAAGTCTCTAAAGTGTTGTGAAAGTTATTAAAAAAGTAGTGTAGGTACAAGTGTACAAAAAAGCGGACCAAAAGTGTATCAAAAGTGTACCAAAAGTGTAGTAAACAAGTGTACAAAAAAGCGGACCAAAAGTGTAGTAAAAGTGTAGTCATTTGTTGTACAGT